>CATNWA010005860.1:0-13281 GCA_951230385.1 Staurois parvus | reverse complement strand
TGTGATGGGGTCAGTCTGGTGTCAGCCTCGCCTCATGATGGGGTCAGTCTGGTGTCAGCCTCGCCTCGTGATGGGGTCAGTCTGGTGTCAGCCTCGCCTCGTGATGGGGTCAGTCTGGTGTCAGCCTCGCCTCGTGATGGGGTCAGTCTGGTGTCAGCCTCGCCTCGTGATGGGGTCAGTCTGGTGTCAGCCTCACGCTCATGAGGTCAGTCTGGTGTGTGTGCCTCGCCTCGTGATGGGGTCAGTCTGGTGTCAGCCTCGCCTCGTGATGGGGTCAGTCTGGTGTCAGCCTCGCCTCGTGATGGGGTCAGTCTGGTGTCAGCCTCGCCTCGTGATGGGGTCAGTCTGGTGTCAGCCTCGCCTCGTGATGGGGTCAGTCTGGTGTCAGCCTCGCCTCGTGATGGGGTCAGTCTGGTGTCAGCCTCGCCTCGTGATGGGGTCAGTCTGGTGTGTCAGCCTCGCCTCGTGATGGGGTCAGTCTGGTGTCAGCCTCGCCTCGTGATGGGGTCAGTCTGGTGTCAGCCTCGCCTCGTGATGGGGGGTCAGTCTGGTGTCAGCCTCGCCTCGTGATGGGGTCAGTCTGGTGTCAGCCTCGCCTCGTGATGGGGTCAGTCTGGTGTCAGCCTCAGCCTCGTGATGGGGTCAGTCTGTGTGTCAGCCTCGCATCGTGATGGGGTCAGTCTGGTGTCAGCCTCGCCTCGTGATGGGGTCAGTCTGGTGTCAGCTCGCCTCGTGATGGGGTCAGTCTGGTGTCAGCCTCGCCTCGTGATGGGGTCAGTCTGGTGTCAGCCTCGCTCATCGTGATGGTGTCAGTCTGGTGTCAGCCTCGCCTCGTGATGGGGTCAGTCTGGTGTCAGCCTCGCCTCGTGATGGGGTCAGTCAGTCTGGTGTCAGCCTCGCCTCGTGATGGGGTCAGTCTGGTGTCAGCCTCGCCTCGTGATGGGGTCAGTCTGGTGTCAGCCTCGCCTCGTGATGGGTCAGTCTCAGTCTGGTGGGTCAGTCTCGTCAGCCTCGCCTGTGGGGTCAGTCTGGTGTCAGCCTCGCCTCGTGATGGGGGGTCAGTCTGGTGTCAGCCTCACCTCGTGATGGGTCAGTCTGGTGTCAGTCCTCGCCTCGTCGTGATGATGGGTCAGTCTGGTGTCAGCCTCGCCTCTCGTGATGGGGTCAGTCTGGTGTCAGCCTCGTCTCGGTGATGGGGTCAGTCTGGTGTCAGCCTCGCCTCGCCTCGCTGATGGGTCAGTCTGGTGTCAGCCTCGCCTCGTGATGGGGTCAGTCTGGTGTCAGCCTCACATCGTGATGGGGTCAGTCTGGTGTCAGCCTCGCCTCGTGATGGGGTCAGTCTGGTGTCAGTCTCGCCTCGTGATGGGGTCAGTCTGGTGTCAGCCTCGCCTCGTGATGGGGTCAGTCAGTCCTCGTGGGGTCAGTCTGGTCAGCTCGCCTCGTGATGGGGTCAGTCTGGTGTCAGCCTCGCCTCGTGATGGGGTCAGTCTGGTGGTCAGCCTCGCCTCGTGATGGGGTCAGTCTGGTGTCAGCCTCGCCTCGTGATGGGGTCAGTCTGGTGTCAGCCTCGCCTCGTGATGGGGTCAGGGGTCAGTCTGGTGTCAGCCTCGCCTCGTGATGGGGGGTCAGTCTGGTGTCAGCCTCGCTCGTGATGGGGTCAGTCTGGTGTCAGCCTCGCCTCGTGATGGGGTCAGTCTGGTGTCAGCCTCGCCTCGTGATGGGGTCAGTCTGTCAGCCTCGCCTCGTGATGGGGTCAGTCTGGTGTCAGCCTCGCCTCGTGTGGGGTGGGGTGTCAGTCTGGTGTCAGCCTCGCCTCGTGATGGGGTCAGTCTGGTGTCAGCCTCGCCTCGTGATGGGGTCAGTCTGGTGTCAGCCTCGCCTGATGGGTGTCAGTCTGGTGTCAGCAGCTCGCCTCGTGATGGGGTCAGTCTGGTGTGTCAGCCTCGCCTCGTGATGGGTCAGTCTGGTGTCAGCCTCGCCTCGTGATGGGGTCAGTCTGGTCAGTGTCAGCCTCGCCTCATGATGGGTCAGTCTGGTGTCAGCCTCTGCCTCGTGATGGGGTCAGTCTGGTCTGGTGTCAGCCTCGCCTCGTGATGGGGTCAGTCTGGTGTCAGCCTCGCCTCGTGATGGGGTCAGTCTGGTGTCAGCCTCGCCTCGTGATGGGGTCAGTCTGGTGTCAGCCGCCTCGTGATGGGGTGTCAGTCAGTCTGTCAGTCAGTCAGTCCTCGCCTCGTGATGGGGTCAGTCTGGTGTCAGCCTCGCCTCGTGATGGGGTCAGTCTGGTGTCAGCCTCGCCTCGTGATGGGGTCAGTCTGGTGTCAGCCTCACCTCGTGATGGTGTCAGTCTGGTGTCAGCCTCGCCTCGTGATGGGGTCAGTCTGGTGTCAGCCTCGCCTCGTGATGGGGTCAGTCTGGTGTCAGCCTCGCCTCGTGATGGGGTCAGTCTGGTGTCAGCCTCGCCTCGTGATGGGGTCAGTCAGTCTGGTGTCAGCCTCGCCTCGTGATGGGGTCAGTCTGGTGTCAGCCTCGCCTCGTGATGGTGTCAGTCTGGTGTCAGCCTCGCCTCGTGATGGGGTCAGTCTGGTGTCAGCCTCGCCTCGTGATGGGGTCAGTCTGGTGTCAGCCTCGTGATGGGGTCAGTCTGGTGTCAGCCTCGCCTCGTGGGGTCAGTCAGTCTGTCTGTCAGCCTCGCCTCATGATGGTGTCAGTCAGTCTGGTGTCAGCCTCGCCTCGTGATGGGGGGTCAGTCAGTCTGGTGTCAGCCTCGCCTCGTGATGGGGTCAGTCTGGTGTCAGCCTCGCCTCCTGATGGGGTCAGTCAGTCTGGTGTCAGCCTCAGCCTCGTGATGGTGTCAGTCTGGTGTCAGCCTCGCCTCGTGATGGGGTCAGTCTGGTGTCAGCCTCGCCTCGTGATGGGGTCAGTCTGGTGTCAGCCTCGCCTCGTGATGGGGTCAGTCTGGTGTCAGTCAGTCCTCGCCTCGTGATGGGGTCAGTCTGGTGTCAGCCTCGCCTCGTGATGGGGTCAGTCTGGTGTCAGCCTCGCCTCGCCTGATGGGGTCAGTCTGGTGTCAGCCTCGCCTCGTGATGGGGTCAGTCTGGTGTCAGCCTCGCCTCCTGATGGGGTCAGTCTGGTGTCAGCCTCGCCTCGTGATGGGGTCAGTCTGGTGTCAGCCTCGCCTCGTGATGGGGTCAGTCAGTCTGGTGTCAGCCTCGCCTCGTGATGGGGTCAGTCTGGTGTCAGCCTCGCCTCGTGATGGCAGTCTGGTGTCAGCCTCGCCTCGTGTGGTGTCAGTCTGGTGTCAGCCTCGCCTCGTGATGGGGTCAGTCTCTGGTGTCAGCCTCGCCTCGTGATGGGGTCAGTCTCTGGTGTCAGCCTCAGCATCGTGATGGGGGTCAGTCTGGTGTCAGCAGCCTCGCCTCGTGATGTGGTGGGTCTGGTGTCAGCCTCGCCTCGTGATGGGTCAGTCTGTGTGTCAGCCTCGCCTCGTGATGGGGGTCAGTCTGGTGTCAGCCTCGCCTCGTGATGGGGTCAGTCTGGTGTCAGCCTCGCCTCTCGTGATGGGGTCAGTCTGGTGTGTCAGTCTCGCCTCGTGATGGGGTCAGTCAGGTGTCAGTCTCGCCTCGTGATGGGGTCAGTCTGGTGTCAGCCTCGCCTCGTGATGGGGTCAGTCTGGTGTCAGCCTCGCCTCGTGTGATGGGGTCAGTCTGGTGTCAGCCTCGCCTCGCCTGATGGGGTCAGTCAGTGGTGTCAGTCCTCTCGCCTCGTGATGGGGTCAGTCTGGTGTCAGCCTCGCCTCGTGATGGGGTCAGTCTGGTGTCAGCCTCGCATCTCGTGATGGGTCAGTCTGGTGTCAGCCTCGCCTCGTGATGGGGTCAGTCTGGTGTCAGCCTCGCCTCGTGATGGGGTCAGTCTGGTGTCAGCCTCGCCTCGTGATGGGGTCAGTCTGGTGTCAGCCTCGCCTCGTGATGGGGTCAGTCTGGTGTCAGCCTCGCCTCGTGATGATGGGGTCAGTCTGGTGTCAGCCTCGCCTCGTGATGGGGGTCAGTCTGGTGGTCAGCCTCACATCGTGATGGGGTCAGTCTGGTGTCAGCCTCGCCTCGTGTGATGGGGTCAGTCTGTCTGTCAGCCTCGCCTCGTGATGGTCGTCAGTCTGGTGTCAGCCTCGCCTCGTGATGGTCAGTCAGTCTGGTGTCAGCCTCGCCTCGTGATGGTGTCAGTCTGGTGTCAGCCTCGCCTCGTGATGGGGTCAGTCTGGTGTCAGCCTCGCCTCGTGATGGGGTCAGTCTGGTGTCAGCCTCGCCTCGTGATGGGGTCAGTCTGGTGTCAGCCTCGCCTCGTGATGGGGTCAGTCTGGTGTCAGCCTCGCCTCGTGATGGGGTCAGTCTCTGTGTCAGTCTGGTGTCTCAGTCGTGATGTGTGGGGTCAGTCTGGTGTCAGCCTCGCCTCGTGATGGGGTCAGTCTGGTGTCAGCCTCGCCTCGTGATGGGGTCAGTCTGGTGTCAGCCTCGCCTCGTGATGGGGTCAGTCTGGTGTCTCGTGTGGGGTCAGTCTGGTGTCAGCCTCGCCTCGTGATGGGGTCAGTCTGGTGTCAGCCTCGCCTCGTGATGGGGTCAGTCTGGTGTCAGCCTCGCCTCGTGATGGGGTCAGTCTGGTGTCAGCCTCGCCTCGTGATGGGGTCAGTCTGGTGTCAGCCTCGCCTCGTGATGGGGTCAGTCTGGTGTCAGCCTCGCCTCGTGATGGGGTCAGTCTGGTGTGTCAGCCTCGCCTCGTGATGGGGTCAGTCTGGTGTCAGCCTCGCCTCGTGATGGGGTCAGTCTGGTGTCAGCCTCGCCTCGTGATGATGGGGTCAGTCTGGTGTCAGCCTCGCCTCGTGATGGGGTCAGTCTGGTGTCAGCCTCGCCTCGTGATGGGGTCAGTCTGGTGTCAGCCTCGCCTCGTGATGGGGTCAGTCTGGTGTCAGCCTCGCCGTGATGTGGGGTCAGTCTGGTGTCAGCCTCGCCTCGTGATGGGGTCAGTCTGGTGTCAGCCTCGCCTCGTGATGGGGTCAGTCTGGTGTCAGCCTCGCCTCGTGATGGGGTCAGTCTGGTGTCAGCCTCGCCTCGTGATGATGGTGTCAGTCTGGTGTCAGCCTCGCGTGATGGGGTCAGTCTGGTGTCAGCCTCGCCTCGTGATGGGGTCAGTCTGGTGTCAGCCTCGCCTCGTGATGGGGTCAGTCTGGTGTCAGCCTCGCCTCGTGATGGGGTCAGTCTGGTGTCAGCCTCGCCTCGTGATGGGGTCAGTCTGGTGTCAGCCTCGCCTCGTCGTGATGGGGTCAGTCTGGGGTCAGTCTGGTGTCAGCCTCGCCTCGTGATGGGGTCAGTCTGGTGTCAGCCTCGCCTCGTGATGGGGTCAGTCTGGTGTCAGTCCTCGCCTCGTGATGGTGTCAGTCTGGTGTCAGCCTCGCCTCGTGATGGGGTCAGTCTGGTGTCAGTCAGCCTCGCCTCATCGATGGGGTCAGTCTGGTGTCAGCCTCGCCTCGTGATGGGGTCAGTCTGGTGTCAGCCTCGCCTCGTGATGGGGTCAGTCTGGTGTCAGCCTCTCCTCGTGATGGGGTCAGTCTGGTGTCAGCCTCGCCTCGTCGTGATGGGGTCAGTCTGGTGTCAGTCAGCCTCGCCGCCGTGATGGGGGGTCAGTCTGGTGTCAGCCTCGCCTCGTGTGGGGGTCAGTCTGTCTGTCAGCCTCGCCTCGTGATGGGGTCAGTCTGGTGTCAGTCCTCGCCTCGTGATGGTGTCAGTCTGGTGTCAGCCTCGCCTCGTGATGGGGTCAGTCTGGTGTCAGCCTCGCCTCGTGATGGGGTCAGTCAGTCAGTCTGGTGTCAGCCTCGCCTCGTGGGGTCAGTCTGGTGTCAGCCTCGCCTCGTCGTGATGGGGTCAGTCTGGTGTCAGCCTCGCGCCTCGTGATGGGGTCAGTCTGGTGTCAGCCTCAGCCTCATGATGGGGTCAGTCTGGTGTCAGTCGCCTCGTGATGGGGTCAGTCTGGTGTCAGCCTCGCCTCGTGATGGGGTCAGTCTGGTGTCAGCCTCGCCTCGTGATGGGGTCAGTCTGGTGTCAGCCTCGCCTCGTGATGGGGTCAGTCTGGTGTCAGCCTCGCCTCGTGATGGGGTCAGTCTGGTGTCAGTCCTCGCCTCGTGATGGGGTCAGTCTGTGTCAGCCTCAGTCATCGTGATGGGTCAGTCAGTCTCTGGTGTCAGCCTCTGCAGCTCGTGATGGGTCAGTCAGTCTGGTGTCAGGTGTCAGTGCCTCGCCTCGTGATGGGGTCAGTCTGGTGTCAGTCTCGCCTGTGATGGGGTCAGTCAGTCTGTGTCAGCCTCGCCTCGTGATGGGGTCAGTCTGGTGTCAGCAGCCTCGCCTCGTGATGGGGTCAGTCTGGTGTCAGCCTCGCCTCGTGATGGGGTCAGTCTGGTGTCAGCCTCGCCTCGTGATGGGGTCAGTCTGGTGTCAGCCTCGCCTCGTGATGGGGTCAGTCTGGTGTCAGCCTCGCCTCGTGATGGTGTCAGTCTGGTGTCAGTCTCGCCAGCCTCATGATGGGGTCAGTCTGGTGTCAGCCTCGCCTCGTGATGGGGTCAGTCTGGTGTCAGCCTCGCCTCGTGATGGGGTCAGTCTGGTGTCAGCCTCGCCTCGTGATGGGGTCAGTCTGGTGTCAGCCTCGCCTCGTGATGGGGTCAGTCTGGTGTCAGCCTCGCCTCGTGATGGGGTCAGTCTGGTGTCTCGCCTCAGATGGTGTCAGTCTGGTGTCAGCCTCGCCTCGTGATGGGGTCAGTCTGTCTGGTGTCAGCCTCGCCTCGTGATGGGGTCAGTCAGTCTGGTGTCAGCCTCGCCTCGTGATGGGTCAGTCTGGTGTCAGCCTCGCCTCGTGATGGGGTCAGTCTGGTGTCAGCCTCACATCTGTGATGGGGTGTCAGTCTGGTGTCAGCCTCGCCTCGTGATGGGGTCAGTCTGGTGTCAGCCTCGCCTCGTGATGGGTCAGTCTGGTGTCAGCCTCGCCTCGTGTGATGGGGTCAGTCTGGTGTCAGCCTCGCCTCGTGATGGGGTCAGTCTGGTGTCAGCCTCGCCTCGTGTGGGGTCCTCGCCTCGTGTCTGGTGTCAGTCAGTCTCGCCTCGTGATGGGGTCAGTCTGGTGTCAGCCTCGCCTCGTCGTGATGGTGTCAGTCTGGTGTCAGCCTCAGCCTCGTGTGATGGGGTCAGTCTGGTGTCAGCCTCGCCTCGTGATGGTGGTCAGTCTGGTGTGGGGTCAGCCTCGCCTCGTGATGGTCATGTCAGTCTGGTGTCAGCCTCAGCCTCGTGATGATGTCAGTCTGGTGTCAGCCTCAGCCTCGCCGTGATGGGGTCAGTCTGGTGTCAGCCTCGCCTCGTGATGGGGTCAGTCTGGTGTCAGCCTCGCCTCGTGATGGGGTCAGTCTGGTGTCAGCCTCGCCTCGTGATGGGGTCAGTCTGGTGTCAGCCTCGCCTCGTGATGGGGTCAGTCTGGTGTCAGCCTCGCCTCGTGATGGTCAGTCAGGTGTCAGCTCGCCTCGTGATGGGGTCAGTCTGGTGTCAGCCTGCCTGTGATGGGGTCAGTCTGGTGTCAGCCTCGCCTCGTGATGGGGTCAGTCTGGTGTCAGCCTCGCCTCGTGATGGGGTCAGTCTGGTGTCAGCCTCGCCTCGTGATGGGGTCAGTCTGGTGTCAGCCTCGCCTCGTGATGGGGTCAGTCTGGTGTCAGCCTCGCCTCGTGATGGGGTCAGTCTGGTGTCTCAGTCAGCCTCGCCTCGTGATGGGGTCAGTCTGGTGTCAGCCTCGCCTCGTGATGGGGTCAGTCTGGTGTCAGCCTCGCCTCCTCGCCTCGTGGGGGTCAGTCTGGTGTCAGCCTCGCCTCGTGATGGGGTCAGTCTGGTGTCAGCCTCGCCTCGTGATGGGGTCAGTCTGGTGTCAGCCTCGCCTCGTGATGGGGTCAGTCTGGTGTCAGCCTCGCCTCGTGATGTGGGGGTCAGTCTGGTGTCAGCCTCGCCTCGTGATGGGGTCAGTCTGGTGTCAGCCTCGCCTCTCGTGATGGGGTCAGTCTGGTGTCAGCCTCGCCTCGTGATGGGGTCAGTCTGGTGTCAGTCAGCCTCGCCTCGTGATGGGGTCAGTCTGGTGTCAGCCTCGCCTCGTGATGGGGTCAGTCTGGTGTCAGCCTCGCCTCGTGATGGGGTCAGTCTGGTGTCAGGGGTCAGTCTGTCAGTCCTCGTGATCGGGGGGTCAGTCTGGTGTGTCAGCCTCGCCTCGTGATGGGGTCAGTCAGGTGTCAGCCTCGCCTCGTGTGTGGGTCAGTCTGGTGTCAGTCTCGCCTCGTGATGGGGTCAGTCTGGTGTCAGCCTCGCTCGTGATGGGGTCAGTCTGGTGTCAGCCTCGCCTCGTGATGGGGTCAGTCTGGTGTCAGCCTCGCCTCGTGATGGGGTCAGTCTGGTGTCAGTCTCGCCTCGTGATGGGGGGTCAGTCTGGTGTCAGCCTCGCCTCGTGATGGGGTCAGTCTGGTGTCCTCGTCGTGATCGGGTCTCAGTGGTGTCAGTCCTCGCTCGTGTCAGTCTGGTGTCAGCCTCGCCTCGTGATGGGTCAGTCAGTCTGGTGTCAGCCTCGCCTCGTGATGGGGTCAGTCTGGTGTCAGCCTCGCCTCGTGATGGGGTCAGTCTGGTGTCAGTCCTCGCCTCGTGATGGGGTCAGTCTCTGGTGGTGTCAGCCTCGCAGTCGTGATGGGGTCAGTCTGGGTGTCAGCCTCGCCTCGTGATGGGGTCAGTCTGGTGTCAGTCCTCGCCTCGTGATGGTGGTCAGTCTGGTGTCAGTCCTGGTGTCTCGTGTGGGGTCAGTCTGGTGTCAGCCTCAGCCTCAGATGGTCATGTGTGATGGGTGTCAGTGTGGTGTCAGCCTCGCCTCGTGATGGGGTCAGTCTGGTGTCAGCCTCGCCTCGTGATGGGGTCAGTCTGGTGTCAGCCTCGCCTCGTGATGGGGTCAGTCTGGTGTCAGCCTCGCCTCGTGATGGGGGTCAGTCTGGTGTCAGCCTCGCCTCGTGATGGGGTCAGTCTGGTGTCAGCCTCGCCTCGTGATGGGGTCAGTCTGGTGTCAGCCTCGCCTCGTGATGGGGTCAGTCTGGTGTCAGCCTCGCCTCGTGATGGGGGGTCAGTCTGGTGTCAGCCTCGCCTCGTGATGGGGTCAGTCTGGTGTCAGCCTCGCCTCGTGATGGGGTCAGTCTGGTGTCAGCCTCCTCGTGATGGGGTCAGTCAGGTCTGGTGTCAGTCTCGCCTCGTGATGGGGTCAGTCTGGTGTCAGTCGCCTCGTGATGGGGTCAGTCTGGTGTCAGCCTCGCCTCGTGATGGGGTCAGTCTGGTGTCAGCCTCGCCTCGTGATGGGGTCAGTCTGGTGTCAGCCTCGCCTCTCTGGGGTCAGTCTGGTGTCAGCCTCGCCTCGTGATGGGGTCAGTCTGGTGTCAGCCTCGCCTCGTGATGGGGTCAGTCTGGTGTCAGCCTCGCCTCGTGATGGGGTCAGTCTGGTGTCAGCCTCGCCTCGTGATGGGGTCAGTCTGGTGTCAGCCTCGCCATGTGATGGGGTGTCAGTCTGGTGTCAGCCTCGCCTCGTGATGGTCAGTCAGTCTGGTGTCAGCCTCGCCTCGTGATGGTGTCAGTCTGGTGTCAGCCTCGCCTCGTGATGGGGTCAGTCTGGTGTCAGCCTCGCCTCGTGATGGGGTCAGTCTGGTGTCAGCCTCGCCTCGTGATGGGGTCAGTCTGGTGTCAGCCTCGCCTCGTGATGGGGTCAGTCTGGTGTCAGCCTCGCCTCGTGTGATGGGGTCAGTCTGGTGTCAGTCCTCGGTGTCAGCCTCATCGATGGGGTCAGTCTGGTGTCAGCCTCGCCTCGTGATGGGGTCAGTCTGGTGTGGTCAGCCTCGCGTGATGGGGTCAGTCTGGTGTCAGCCTCGCCTCGTGATGGGGTCAGTCTGGTGTCAGCCTCGCCTCGTGATGGGGTCAGTCTGGTGGTGTCAGCCTCGCCTCGTGATGGGGTCAGTCTGGTGTCAGCCTCGCCTCGTGATGGGGTCAGTCTGGTGTGTCAGTCCTCGCCTCGTGATGGGGTCAGTCTGGTGTCAGCCGCCTCGTGATGGGGTCAGTCTGGTGTCAGTCCTCGTGATGGGGTGATGGGTCAGTCTGGTGTCAGCCTCGCCTGATGGGGGGTCAGTGGGTGTCAGTCAGTCAGTCGGTGGGTCAGTCTCGTCAGCTCGTGTGATGTCAGTCTCTGTGTCAGCCTCGCCTCGTGATGGGGTCAGTCTGGTGTCAGCCTCGCCTCGTGATGGGGTCAGTCTGGTGTCAGCCTCGCCTCGTGATGGGGTCAGTCTGGTGTCAGCCTCGCCTCGTGATGGGGTCAGTCTGGTGTCAGCCTCGCTCGTGATGGGGTCAGTCTGGTGTCAGTCAGTCTGGTGTCAGCTCGCCTCGTGATGGGGTCAGTCTGGTGTCAGCCTCGCCTCGTGATGGGGTCAGGTGTCAGCCTCACCTCGTGTGGGGTCAGTCTCGTCAGCCTCGTCATGATGGGGGGGTCTGGTGTCAGCCTCGCCTCGTGATGGGGTCAGTCTGGTGTCAGCCTCTCGCCTCGTGATGGGGTCAGTCTGGTGTCAGCCTCGCCTCGTGTGATGGGGTCAGTCTGGTGTCAGCCTCGCCTCGTGATGGGGTCAGTCTGGTGTCAGTCAGCCTCGCCTCGTGATGGGTCAGTCTGGTGTCAGCCTCGCCTCGTGATGGGGTCAGTCTGGTGTCAGCCTCGCCTCGTGATGGGGTCAGTCTGGTGTCAGCCTCGCCTCATGATGGGGTCAGTCTGGTGTCAGCCTCGCCTGTGATGGGTCAGTCAGTCAGTGGTGTCAGCCTCACCTCGTGATGGGGTCAGTCTGGTGTCAGCCTCGCCTCGTGATGGGGTCAGTCTGGTGTCAGCCTCGCCTCGTGATGATGGTCAGTCTGGTGTCAGCCTCACCTCGTGATGGGGTCAGTCTGGTGTCAGCCTCGCCTCGTGATGGGGTCAGTCTGGTGTCAGCCTCGCCTCGTGATGGGGGGGTCAGTCTGGTGTCAGTCCTCGCCTCGTGATGGGGTCAGTCTGGTGTCAGCCTCGCCTCGTGATGGGGTCAGTCAGTCTGGTGTCAGCCTCGCCTCGTGTGATGGGTCAGTCTGGTGTCAGCCTCGCCTCGTGATGGGGTCAGTCTGGTGTCAGCCTCGCCTCGTGATGGGGTCAGTCTGGTGTCAGCCTCGCCTCGTGATGGGGTCAGTCTGGTGTCAGCCTCGCCTCGTGATGGGGTCAGTCTGGTGTCAGCCTCGCCTCGTGATGGGGTCAGTCTGGTGTCAGCCTCGCCTCGTGATGGGGTCAGTCTGGTGTCAGCCTCGCCTCGTGATGGGGTCAGTCTGGTGTCAGCCTCGCCTGATGGGGGGGTCAGTCTGTGTGTCAGCCTCGCCTCGTGATGGGTCTCTGGTGTCAGCCTCACCTCGTGATGGGGTCAGTCTGGTGTCAGCCTCGCCTCGTGATGGGGTCAGTCTGGTGTCAGCCTCGCCTCGTGATGGGGTCAGTCTGGTGTCAGCCTCGCCTCGTGATGGGGTCAGTCTGGTGTCAGCCTCGCCTCGTGGGGTCAGTCTGGTGTCAGCCTCGCCTCGTGATGGGGTCAGTCTGGTGTCAGCCTCGCCTCGTGATGGGGTCAGTCTGGTGTCAGCCTCGCCTCGTGATGGGGTCAGTCTGGTGTCAGTCTCGCCTCGTGATGGGATGGGGTCAGTCTGGGTGTCAGCCTCGCCTCGTGATGGGGTCAGTCTGGTGTGTCAGCCTCGCCTCGTGATGGGGTCAGTCTGGTGTCAGCAGCTCGCCGTGATGATGGTCAGTCTGGTGTCAGCCTCGCCTCGTGATGGGGTGTCAGTCTGGTGTCAGCCTCGCGCCTCGTGATGGGGTCAGTCTGGTGTCAGCCTCGCCTCGTGATGGGGTCAGTCAGTCTGGTGTCAGCCTCGCCTCGTGATGGGGTCAGTCTGGTGTCAGCCTCGCCTCGTGATGGGGTCAGTCTGGTGTCAGCCTCAGCCTCGTGTGATGGGGTCAGTCTGGTGTCAGCCTCGCCTCGTGATGGGGTCAGTCTGGTGTCAGCCTCGCCTCGTGATGGGGTCAGTCTGGTGTCAGCCTCGCCTCGTGATGGGGTCAGTCTGGTGTCAGCCTCGCCTCGTGATGGGGTCAGTCTGGTGTCAGCCTCGCCTCGTGATGGGGTCAGTCTGGTGTCAGCCTCGCCTGTGATGGGGTCAGTCTGGTGTCAGCCTCGCCTCGTGATGGGGTCAGTCTGGTGTCAGCCTCGCCTCGTGATGGGGTCAGTCTGGTGTCAGCCTCGCCTCGTGATGGGGTCAGTCTGGTGTCAGCCTCGCCTCGTGATGGGGTCAGTCTGGTGTCAGCCTCGCCTCGTGATGGGGTGTCAGTCTGGTGTCAGCCTCGCCTCGTGATGGGGTCAGTCTGGTGTCAGCCTCGCCTCGTGATGGGGTCAGTCTGGTGTCAGCCTCGCCTCGTGATGGGGTCAGTCTGGTGTCAGCCTCGCCTCGTGATGGGGTCAGTCTGGTGTCAGCCTCGCCTCGTGATGGGGTCAGTCTGGTGTCAGCCTCGCCTCGTGATGGGGTCAGTCTGGTGTCAGCCTCGCCTCGTGATGGGGTCAGTCTGGTGTCAGCCTCGCCTCGTGATGGGGGTCAGTCTGGTGTCAGTCTCAGCCCTCGTGATGGGGTCAGTCTGGTGTCAGCCTCGCCTCGTGATGGGGTCAGTCTGGTGTCAGCCTCGCCTCGTGATGGGGTCAGTCTGGTGTCAGCCTCGCCTCGTGATGGGGTCAGTCTGGTGTCAGCCTCGCCTCGTGATGGTGTCAGTCTGGTGTCAGCCTCGCTCGTGATGGGGTCAGTCTGGTGTCAGCCTCCTCGCCTCGTGATGGGGTCAGTCTGGTGTCAGCCTCGCCTCGTGATGGGGTCAGTCTGGTGTCCTCGTGATGGGGTCAGTCTGGTGTCAGCCTCGCCTCGTGATGGGGTCAGTCTGGTGTCAGCCTCGCCTCGTGATGGGGTCAGTCTGGTGTCAGCCTCGCCTCGTGATGGGGTCAGTCTGGTGTCAGCCTCGCCTCGTGATGGGGTCAGTCTGGTGTCAGCCTCGCCTCGTGATGGGGTCAGTCTGGTGTCAGCCTCGCCTCGTGATGGGGTCAGTCTGGTGTCAGCCTCGCCTCGTGATGGGGTCAGTCTGGTGTCAGCCTCGCCTCGTGATGGGGTCAGTCTG
>CATNWA010005859.1:0-10538 GCA_951230385.1 Staurois parvus | reverse complement strand
AGATCATGCAGCACACAGCCAACATCTCTCTCTGGAAAGGCAATGGTGGCATAGCCTTCCCAGGGTACTTTTGTGAATTCCTAGCTTTGACACCAGTGCCCCATTCAACCTAAAAGTGGAATCCAATTATCAGTTAAGTAAAAATATTTGATTACAAATGACTTGAAGATGTTTTGGGAAGTGCATGCAGAGCTGCATGCAACTGGAATTTTTAGAATGGGGGGAAATTGTCCTCTTTAAAAGGTTGCATTCACGCTTGAGCGTTTTGTGGCTTGAAGCTCAAAAATCCAAACAAGCTGAAACTTAAAAAATCAGTTGGTCTCTATTATGCCTGATCACACCTGATCGCGTGAGCAGGCACCACAGAGAACAATTGATTTTTTTAAGTTTGAGTGTTTTTGAAGTTTCGAGCTTCATTCACATCTATGGAACGGCAGATGTTAATGGACTGATCCTGTGAAAGGGGCCTTAAATGTATAATCTTTAATTATTAGAGATCAGAATGATGAAAATACTGCTATTAATGTGTGTGGTGGTTTATGTAAGGATTTATTCTACTTATAAAGGGCGGTGTCCCTTTCCCTTAGATGAAATATTACAGTGCCTCCAGCCGTTAAAATACGGCAAATATTTAGTAAACCAATAATTTGGACACCTTGATAATTTGATCACCACTTATTATTAGACCTTGAATTCTTTTAGCCAGTATGATTTCGTACCATACACACAAAATTTGCCTTATAATAGATAAATATAAAAATGTATTTATGTACAAAAATTATATATATATTAACACAAAACGAAAAAAAGACTGGTGATGAATGAATACTGATACACACGGTCAAAGATATATCCTACCAATATCATACACAATAATAATGTTTCTAAATAATGAAATCAATATAACAATTTTCTAGATGATGATGATGATTAAAAATTAAATCTAGTATTAACTGATAATTTTAGAGTATCTCAGAGGTTATTTTCTCACAAAACGTGGCCATAGGATTGGGAGAAGATATTCTCTGATAAATTATACTCTAATTATTAATATTTAATAATTTATGAATTATGAAAAATTTGTAATATGACACCAACAATATCTAACAGTAATACGGGATCTCTCTCTATATATATAAACACCCAATACAGCTGTTCTTACTCTAAGATAATTCTTGTTACTCTACACACAGAGAAAATATACAATACAAAATTAAATGGACAGTCTCACCACACCCAGATCTAGGAATATGACACCTCCCAGTGGATCTAGCTGGCAATGGAACGCCTTCAGAATGATCACAGGGGAAAGTGAGATATAGTTCAATAGTGCAGGAAAATGTAGGAAGTTAGATCTACAGAGATTTTAGAAATTTAGTAAAGTTTTTAGAAGTTTGAAAGGATGGAAGAGTTGATAGACAGCAGAGATGGATTTCAGCCTCTTCAGATATCTTCAGTCAGTTTTCAGTCAGGTTCTTCAGTCAGTTGTTCCTTTTTCAATGAGGTTTTTTTCAATGAGTTTTCTTTTAAATGAGGTGCATGGGTTCTTATACCATTCTAAACTATTGTTCTAAGAGACCCTCCCACCAGGCTTTTTGATTGGCTGGTTGAGAAATGTATGTATTTAAGCTATCTCTCACCTGTCCACTAAGTGGCAGTCAGAGCTCATAGAACAATTTGAGTATTTATGATGACTCACACCTTGGGTGGAACTCAAGGTGATTTCAGGTATTAAATATACGTCTTATCCAGATATATATAGGTGATCATAGCTATAATGTTCTAAATAGGAACCATGGAATATATGTGTATATTCGGTTATTCATTTCCCTGAGATACAACTTGTGTGAAAGCATTTGTTTCCTGATAAGACATACAACTAATGCTAATTCACAATATATCTTACTTTTTCTCATCTCAATACTCAAGTTAGTGATATACAATCCCCATTCTGCTGAATATTTTGTGGTGTGTGAAACATACTCTTTATAATATCCTATTGATAGTATGCTTTTTAGTAATATCTCTGTGGGTAGAGATATCCAGTTTTTAGCCTTATATTTCCTGAATTTAACCTTTTTGTGTTAGAACCAGAATTCCCATGAGGAGAAAAGACCCTCTGTTTACCTGTCCATTGTGTTGGAGTCAGGGTAAACAATCGTTTATACTTTTAACCTTAGTGGATAATAGTATATTGTGACAATTCGAGAAGTTTGTTGGTTCATCACACTCCACAGGATTTTGGGTAAACTTTCAACCAGTTAAGTTCCCGTCTCATCATTGTCTTTTGGTTATGTGTGATGACTCAATGTTTGAAGGTCCAATGTCTCATCTGGCTGTCTGTTTACCTTTTGTAGATGTATTCAACTCAACCCCAATATATAAACAGTATTTGTTGACATATATACACTTTAGCTAGCCTTATAGTCGTCAAACCTAAACCTTAGAATTAAACTACCTGTGGATAGTCAAACAGTCTATTGTCTCTAGGAAAAGATCCCTTCACCCATCATTTACATTTCTTAACTGGAGGGTCATTTCGAATTTTCAACCAAGACAAGTTAACCCTTAACAGATGGCTAGGCTGGTTTGCTGTCAGAAGTAAGGTTATGTTTTGATAAATAATTTCAAAAGTCCACAACATGTGTGTAATTATGGTAATATATTTGTTTCTATGTATTTTTGTAATTTTTGCAACCAAATATGACTGCTCCAAAATATGGGTGGCATCCATACTCGACATGCCCTAAATCTCTTCCACAAACGTTATGCATTTTTTAAACGGGTTCTGAAACCACATATTAATTCACACATGAAATTCATAATGAAATCTACAGTAAATATTTTAAAAATACAACTTTTTTTTCTTAACATGCCCCAGTGGCTGCTGTGTTTAAAGGATAAATTTATCAGCAGATCGTGGATGCAATATCAGGCTCCTGCATACTCTCAGTAAGCTGTCTGCCCGTACCTTCCTTACAGGAAGGCAGCTACTTGAGAACAGGCATTACGAGAGCGCTCCAGTGCCCTCACAGTTCATTGTGAACTACAAGCCATCTGCCACTATGGCTGATGGTACTTATAGTCTCCAAAAAATGACCTCAGCTATGCACAACTCAGGAAAGACAAGGTGAGATTAGAGAATTCAATGCATGGCTAAAGACCTGGTGTAAGAGGGAAGGATTTGGGTTTCTAGAGCACTGGGCTGACTTTTCATTGGGGTGCAACCTATATGCTAGAGATAGTTTGCACCTAAATGCAAAGAGGGTCTGCTGTGCTGGGGGAGAGGTTTATGGGAAGGCTGGAGGAGTATTTAAACTAGGATTGAGGGAGAGGTGAGAATTAGATTATAATCAGGCAGACAGGTGTCAGTCCTTATTGGTGGGTGGAATGGGGAAAGATGGGGGAGGGCTATGGCAGATGATAAGAAGGTTCCCATGTTTACCAACAACCATTGGAATTGGTACCATTTATACGAAAATAAATATGCAAAATATGTGGCCACAAGGTGTCAATGAATTAAAGTGTTTTTTCACCAATGCCCGAAGTCTAAAAATGAAAAGGCTCACACTTCTGTGCTGCTACACCATGACTAAAAATAAACAAAGGAAGATTGCTGTACCCACTGACTAATGCCTCGTACACACTATAAGAAAATCAGATGAACGTATTCGTCTGACGAGCAATTGTGCAATTTTCTGACGGTGTGTACATCATTTTCGACAGCCGATTCTGATGTTACAAATGAAAATTAACGATGGTGAAAACATCAAAATTTTTGTCGTTTGGGAACAGAACGAACAATTTTTGTTTTTAATGTGTACTGTTTTCGTACGAGAAGAATTGGATAGGCATAATCGGAAGCTGCTTATGACCTGGAAGATCCTGCAGAAAATAAACACCACGGTATATTCGTAGCACTACAGCCATTAATGTCATTAAACAGTTGTCTTTAGGGGGGCGCATGCACGACCGGGAATGAGGAAGGTCGCACTTGTCTGAAGCGCCGTCCATCCCCGACCTTAGCGACTCACCCGTGGCACATCCACGGCCTCCGGACATCCCTAGATGAGTCTCCGCAATCCCGCACCCAGCTCAGCATATAAGGGAGGAATAATGGGGAAGATCGGGGTGCTGGAAGCCCCCTTCCCCACCACCACATGACCCATGGCCCTCCCCGCTGCAGCGATTCCTCACTAGACCGCAATCCCCGGTGTCAGGAATGGACTGGCCAGCAATGGTGGGACTCACCTGCCTTATGGACTGCAGTACCAGGGCTGGCCAGCGGGTGCTCCCAGCAATCAGAGACTCAATCTTGCAGCCAGCCAAACACCTGAAACTGCTTATACTGGTGTATTTAAGGGATGGCCAGACCTGCAGACTCTGCCTTGGTGTGTGTTTTTCCTGGGCCCTGTATCCTGTTCCTGCTTCCTGTTCCTGTTCCTGTCTTGTTGCTGACCCGGCCTGATCTATACCTCTGCTGACTTCTCCTGCTCTGACCCCGGCTCGTTCCTGACCATCCCTCTGCCTGACCCTCTGTACCACGCTGCCCCGCTACCTGCTGACCCTGGCTTGTGACCCCGACCATTCTCCGCTTGCTCCCCCTGTACCTACCTGCCCGATTGATATTGACCCGGCCTGCCTGACGACGCTCGCATTGTATGTACTGTTATCTGTGGGTGGTTGGTTGGGTTTGTTTGCACTGTATTATGTTTAGTATTGCACTGCGTTTATGTTTGTATTGTTAGTGTTAATAAATTATATTGGTTATAAAATATCTGAAGTCTGCTTTTCCTGCGTCAGTCACACACCTCTGGTCATACCCGGGAGCCCTGACATTACACCAAGGCGAATCCTGACCAGAAGTGGCTGCACAGGGAAGCCATCTTGGTTTGTTGATGGGAAGGATGGATCTGGATGAGGTTGTGTATTTATATCTGCTAGTATTTGATGACAGAGAGTATGCTTATCAGACCCTGAAGGAGTATACCCGGATGAACTGCTAGAATGTATACGGCTCGCTCATGTTCTAGTAGATCAGGGCACAGAGTTCTCTGAGTGCAGCCCATTGATTGAGGTTTGTGCTGAGTTGGTTTCATCTGGTACCCCCCGAATGCAGGGATGAATTTTTGCCACCATTTAGTGCCGACCAGGTAGAGTCCCTGGTATGGTTATTAGAGGATGATGTGGATTACTTTCTGGAGCGTTATTCCACATGTTCACCACAGGTATTAAGGGATTGTATAAACGCAGTGCAGTCTTTGGTCAGACAGACTTTGTGTAAACTCAGCTTTGTTCAACCCATACTGCAGACATGGACAGATTTGTTGCACCCAGCCTCAGTCAGCTTGCAAAAACCCAGTCCTGCTTCCAATCTATTGCCTCAAAGCTCTACTCCTGCATTCCCAACAGCTCCTCCTGCCCTGCTATCTACCGCATGTCAGTACCCTGTTCCCACTCGCTGCACCTATCCTTTCTTTAACCCTGTAAAGAAGCCCTCTGTAGCAACTGTTCCCTCCTCTGTTCCATCCTCCAGCTCTTCTCTGTCTCCAGCTGCTCCATTCGTTTGCAGACCTGCGTTTACTTGCAGTGCTCCAGTAGTTAAAACCAGAAAAAAGCAAAAATTCTTTCCAACCAATACCATCCTGCCAGTATCCAAACTGGTGAGCCTGCCGTCTGAGAAGCTGCCTTCCGTGGTTCAGCCTGGTGCCTCGGCACCCGCACTTCAGCCTGATGTCTGTACCCAGCCTGATGCCTGTACCCAGCCTGATGCCTGTACCCAGCCTGATGCCTCTATTCAGCCTGATGCCCCTATTCAGCCTGATGCCTCTACTCAGCCTGATGCCTCTATTCAGCCTGATGCCTCTACTCAGCCTGATGCCTCTACTCAGCCTGATGCCCCTATTCAGCCTGATGCCTCTACTCAGCCTGATGCCTCTATTCAGCCTGATGCCTCTACTCAGCCTGATGCCTCTACTCAGCCTGATGCCTCTACTCAGCCTGATGCCTCTACTCAGCCTGATGCCTCTACTCAGCCTGATGCCTCTATTCAGCCTGATGCCTCTACTCAGCCTGATGCCTCTACTCAGCCTGATGCCTCTACTCAGCCTGATGCCTCTACTCAGCCGGATGCCTCTACTCAGCCGGATGCCTTTACTCAGCCTGATGAACTGATCCAGCCTGATGATCCTATTAGGCCAGGTGACCCGATGCCCGCTGTCGAGCCAGACAATCCGGTACCTAATGACCCGGTGCCCGCTGTCGTGCCAATTGACTCAGAGCCCACTGTCATGCTTGGTGACTTGGTGCCCACTGCCTTGCCAGATGACGTGGTGCCCGCTGTTGAGCCGAATGACCTGATGCCTGGTGACCCGATGCCCGCTGTCCAGCCAGACGATCCAATGTCTGACCCAGTGCCCGCGGTCATGCCAGTTGACTCGGAGCCCACTGCCTTGCCAGATGACGCGGTGCCCGCTGTCGAGCCAAGTGACCTGATGCCTGGTGACCCAGTGCCCGCTGTCATACTTGGTGACCCGATGCCCGCTGTCGAGCCAGACAATCCGGTACCTAATGACCCGGTGCCCGCTGTCGTGCCAATTGACTCAGAGCCCACTGTCATGCCTGGTGACTTGGTGCCCACTGCCTTGCCAGATGACGCGGTGCCCGCTGTTGAGCCAAGTGACCTGATGCCTGGTGACCCGATGCCCGCTGTCCAGCCAGACGATCCAATGTCTGACCCAGTGCCAGCGGTCATGCCAGTTGACTCGGAGCCCACTGTCGTGCCTGGTGACTTGGTACCTGTCGCTCCGCCTGGGGGCCTGAGACCTGTCGCTCCGCCTGGGGTCCCGGCGCCCGCCGCTCCGCCTGGGGGCCTGAGACCTGTCGCTCCGTCTGGGGGTCCGGCGCCCGCCGCTCCGCCTGAGGGCCCGAGACCTGTCGCTCCGCCTGGGGGTCCGGCGCCCGCCGCTCCGCCTGAGGGCCCGAGACCTGTCGCTCCACCTGGGGGTCCGGCGCCCGCCGCTCCGCCTGATGGCCCGAGACCTGTCGCTCCGCCTGTGGGTCCGGTGCCCGCCGCTCCGCCTGGGGGCCGGATGCCTGTCGCCTCTCCTGGGGGCCCGATGCCTGTCGCCTCTCCTGGGGGCCCAGCGCCCGCCGCTCCGCCTGGGGGCCCGATGCCTGTCGCCCCGCCTGGGGACCCGATGCCTGTCGCCCCGCCTGGGGGCCCGATGCCTGTCGCCCCGCCTGGGGGCCCGGCGCCCGCCGCTCCGCCTGGGGGCCCGATGCCTGTCGCCCCGCCTGGGGGCCCGATGCCTGTCGCCCCGCCTGGGGGCCCGACGCCTGTCACCCCGCCTGGGGGCCCGACGCCTGTCACCCCGCCTGGGGGCCCGACGCCTGTCACCCCGCCTGGGGGCCCGACGCCTGTCGCCCCGCCTGGGGGCCCAACGCCTGTTGCCCCCGCCTGGGGGCCCGACGCCTGCTGCTCCGCCCGGGGGCCCGGTGCCTGCTGCTTCGCCCGGGGGCCCGCTGCCTGCTGCTCCGCCTGGTGGCCCGCTGCCTGCTGCTTCGCCTGGTGATCCGATGTGCCTCTGCCCGGAGTCCAGCTCGATGTGCCTCTGCCCGGAGTCCAGCTCGATGTGCCTCTGCCCGGAGTCCAGCTCGATGTGCCTCTGCCCGGAGTCCAGCTCGATGTGCCTCTGCCCGGAGTCCAGCTCGATGTGCCTCTGCCCGGAGTCCAGCTCGATGTGCCCCTGCCCGGAGTCCAGCCCGATGTGCCTCTGCCCAGAAGTCCAGCCCGATGTGCCGCTGCCCAGAGTCTTGCCCGGTGTGCCAGTCTTTGATATCCCGCCAGTTACCAGACCCGGGCGGTGGAACATTTTGCCCAGCTAGGACTGTTTGGAGCGTCCTGAGGCCGCTCCTTGAGGGGGGGGTACTGTCAGGAATGGACTGGCCAGCAATGGTGGGACTCACCTGCCTTATGGACTGCAGTACCAGGGCTGGCCAGCGGGTGCTCCCAGCAATCAGAGACTCAATCTTGCAGCCAGCCAAACACCTGAAACTGCTTATACTGGTGTATTTAAGGGATGGCCAGACCTGCAGACTCTGCCTTGGTGTGTGTTTTTCCTGGGCCCTGTATCCTGTTCCCTGCTTCCTGTTTCTGTTCCTGTTCCTATTCCTGTTCCTGTCTTGTTGCTGACCCGGCCTGATCTATACCTCTGCTGACTTCTCCTGCTCTGACCCCGGCTCATTCCTGACCATCCCTCTGCCTGACCCTTTGTACCACGCTGCCCGCTACCTGCTGACCCTGGCTTGTGACCCCGACCATTCTCCGCTTGCTCCCCCTGTACCTACCTGCCCGATTGATATTGACCCGGCCTGCCTGACGACGCTCGCATTGTATGTACTGTTATCTGTGGGTGGTTGGTTGGGTTTGTTTGCACTGTATTATGTTTAGTATTGCACTGCGTTTATGTTTGTATTGTTAGTATTAATAAATTATATTGGTTATAACATATCTGAAGTCTGCGTTTCCCTGCGTCAGTCACACACCTCTGGTCATACCCGGGAGCCCTGACACCCGGCCTCGAGTATGGCCGCAGGCCTGAGGACGAGCTCTGGACCCAGCGGCGCGAGAGGTACTGCAGCTTCATCTGCAATTGAGCAGCCAGCATCCCCAACCTCTTTACACCCCCAGATGGAGGATCCTGAGCCCCTGACATTAGTAGGGGGGGCTCCAGAACACCCTTCTTTGAGTCACCATTCCTCTGCTCCTGCCACTCCGCATGTGTTGCCTTCTCTCACGGTATCTGCGTTGGATGAAAAACTACAAGTATTTCTACGCAACATTACCGCCTCTATTTCTGCTGAAGTGGGCAAACTGGCTTTGGATCTTAGAGGGGAAATAGCTCAGATCGGTGAACGTGCGGATCAATTGGAGAATAAATTTGACGAATTGGTGCAATATGTCCATGTCTTAGAAGAAGATAACGCGTATCTGAAACACACCATGTCCCAAATCCAGTTCCAACAAGAAGATTTGGAAAACAGGGAACGTAGACAGAACATCTGTATTCGCGGTATGTCTGAATCTATTACCGATTCTCAACTTCACTGACATCTTTTGTCTTTCTTCTTCACCGCGACCGCCCCCATGGTCCCAGAAGCAGATTGGTGCCTAGACAGGACACACCGATCACTAGGCCCTAGACCTGCTGATGGCACTAGACCATGTGAGGTCATTGTCCGCTTTAATTTTTTTTAAATCAAATATGCCTTTTTGTCCTCAGAATGCAACAAGCCCTCCTTGGAATTTAAAGGGGACAGTCTCCAGCTCTTTTGTGATCTCTCTCTGATTACCCTGGCCAAACGGTGGGCATTGAAACCAATCACCACACATCTTCAGCATCACCGTGTCCCCTATCGCTGGATTTTCCTTTCAAGCTGCTCGTCTCCAAAGATGATTCCCAAGTTATCCTACCTGATCTTTTAAAGGCGGACTCCTTTCTGAATCAATTGGGACTACCTCCTTTATCGGAAAAGACACCTCCTCATTACCGCCTACACCATCTCGCCCTTCCGTTACCCCGAACAAGATTTGGACACCAGTTCATGGGGGCCAGAAGCATCTTTCACGTACTCCACAGCGTCCTCGTGCTCCTCGTTCCAGCGATGAGCCTAACTGATGCTCTTCTAGGGTGTTCCCCTGTGGTTACTTCAGATTATCCCTTCCCCCCCTCCCCCATTCCCTCCCCGTCCCTCCTTCTCTTCCTCCCCCCTTCCTCTTCTCCTCCCCCATTCCTCTCCTCCTCCCCCTTCCTCCCCCCTTCCTTTTTTTTTTTCTTGCTGGCTTAGTCCTTGCTGGGTGCTTTCATTTATATTGTTTTTTTTTCTGGCTGGGTTTGGCGACTGTTATGTTTCGGTTGTCATGTTGCCTCCGATTCCCGTCCAGCCACTGGCCTGGACGACTTGGGTATAGATGTTTTTCCCAAGTGTATATCCCTATGGATATCTATGTTTTTTACTGTAATGTTTCCGGTTACATCTTATGTGATCTATTAATGTTACTTGTTTTCGGTTTTGTTCCATCAATGGTATCCCATTTACCTATTCTGCTGGTTCACATGCTATATCCATTGTCATTTTGTGATGGCCTTACGACTTCTGTCATATAATGTTAAAGGCCTTAAACTCCATTTAGAAACGGTGGATGGCTTTGAAGGCATTCCGATCCTCAGGAGCAGACATTATTTTTGTTCAGGAGACCCATTTTAAATCAACTGGCTCCTTTCGTTTTGCCTCAAGGTTTTTTTCCCAATCCTTCTTGGCCTTTGATCCATCTGGGAAGGCTGGAGTGACAATTCTGATTCGGACACATTGCTCTCTTCGGGTCGTTTCCTAAAAGGTCGATCATCACGGTCGCTTTATTATTCTAGAATGCATGCTTGGTGACACCCCCTTATTTTGTTGAATCTACAGTATATGCCGCGAACTCTGGCAGTTCCTTCTCTACTCCACACATGATTATTGGGGGTGACTTTAAT
>CATNWA010005858.1:0-11627 GCA_951230385.1 Staurois parvus | reverse complement strand
TTGCTAAATCATCAGTTATTCCGTGAGCAAAAGCATGTCTCCATCTACATTAAGTCCCAATATTACATTACATAGTAAAAACAATCCAAGTCAACATGTACTTGTTCTAGTTCTGATGCATCATGTTCCTTCTCCGATGCTAATAAAAGGGACATGTATAGCACTGCTTAACTTTATTAGCACCGTTTAAAAAATATACAACACATTCTTGAAAGACACAACCTTCTAAGTAAAAGTACCTGTTCCTAGAAGCACTCTCTGTGTAGATGAACATAGAAATGAGTTTGATGATTTCCAGCTGCTTCCTAAAATGAACACAGGATGGTTAGAAGTTTATTAGAACTAATTTTACTTTACAACGAACAGTGCCACATAGGAAGCGTGAAGCCTCTGGCATATGAGACCCAAGCCATAGAATATAATAGATGCCCTAGGACCTGACAATATAAGTGGTGAAGCGCTCAACTTATAATTACCTAGTGAATACACAAATCATATAAATACAAATAATTATAAATAATTATAAACTAGTGCAATATCTTCATACACATAACGAATATATATCCCTGGTGATATAGTGAAAACTTATATCTTTTAAACTGTGCAGAAAGTGAAAAAATACAATAATTAAATAAATAGTGATGCCACACTGTGAAATTAATGGCAAAAGTGTTCAAAATAATGTCACTCCATGCTGCAAATAGTGCTTTTCGTGTAAATCTTGACGTGACTCCCCTCAATAGCAGAAATGCCCCCTCACCTTCCACATTCGACCCTTGCGGGTCACAGAGCCTTTTTATATATATCTTTCTGTTTGATGTTCTCCACTGCCTCCACCGACCTTAATCCACCTCCAGGCAGTAAGTACCTCTCCAATTACTCCCCTCATGCACCGAACTTTGCCAGGTAAACCTCTCCTCCACTGCCACCTCCGACCAAGTTCCTCCTCTGGGCAGTAAATATCATCCAATACCCCTCACACAATGGACTCAGGCTCAGAGTGATTCATGTAAAACGATAAAACAGACCTCCATAGTGTAACATCGCTTTATTAAACCAATCCAATATAATTGAATATTGCACTCACATGTCCTCACGATTTTACAAGCAGTTTCCCATATGCTATGGGTGTATACAGGAGTCCCAAGATGGCGTCCGAACCCGGAACCGGAAGTACGTCACCCCTACGTCGACGCGTTGCGCCACTGTCACGTGGCTTCTTCAGGATACCGTATTTGGATGGCCGCACTTCCTTTTAACTCCTCTACACAATCCAAGGGGCGTGTACAATACCATCCATTTTCATGGAGCCCATTATACAAGGAACAGCCGCGATCTGCGCTGATTCCCCTATTTCCAAACTCTAAAAGGGCATAACGAAGGAAGGAAGTGCGGCCATCCAATACGGTATCCTGAAGAAGCCACGTGACAGTGGGCAACGCGTCGACGTAGGGGTGACGTACTTCCGGTTCCGGGTTCGGACGCCATCTTGGGACTCCTATATACACCCATAGCATATGGGAAACTGCTTGTAAAATCGTGAGGACATGTGAGTGCAATATTCAATTATATTGGATTGGTTTAATAAAGCGATGTTACACTATGGAGGTCTGTTTTATCGTTTTACATGAATCACTCTGAGCCTGAGTCCATTGTGTGAGGGGTATTGGATGATATTTACTGCCCAGAGGAGGAACTTGGTCGGAGGTGGGTGGCAGTGGAGGAGAGGTTTACCTGGCAAAGTTCGGTGCATGAGGGGAGTAATTGGAGAGGTACTTACTGCCTGGAGGTGGATTAAGGTCGGTGGAGGCAGTGGAGAACATCAAACAGAAAGATATATATATAAAAAGGCTCTGTGACCCGCAAGGGTCGAATGTGGAAGGTGAGGGGGCATTTCTGCTATTGAGGGGAGTCACGTCAAGATTTACACGAAAAGCACTATTTGCAGCATGGAGTGACATTATTTTGAACACTTTTGCCATTAATTTCACAGTGTGGCATCACTATTTATTTAATTATTGTATTTTTTTCACTTTCTGCACAGTTTAAAAGATATAAGTTTTCACTATATCACCAGGGATATATATTCGTTATGTGTATGAAGATATTGCACTAGTTTATAATTATTTATAATTATTTGTATTTATATGATTTGTGTATTCACTAGGTAATTATAAGTTGAGCGCTTCACCACTTATATGATTTGATTTCACACACATCTTGCGGTATAAAGAACAGGTGATAGCAGCTTACTCACTAGGTTCTGTGGAGCGCAAGCCGTGATTTGTCATAATTGCGATTATGGTTTACAGCTCATGAAAACCCAAATCCACACTCTCAGAAAATTAGAATATTACATGCAATCAATAAAACAAGGATTGTACATAAAAACAATATCGGACCTCTGAAAAGTATAAGCATGCATATGTACTCAGTACTTGGTTTGGGCCCCTTTTGCAGCAATTACTGCCTCAATGCGGCGTGGCATGAAAGCTATCAGCCTGTGGCACTGCTGAGGTGTTATGGAAGACCAGGATGCTTCAATAGCGGCCTCCAGCTCTTCTGCATTGTTCGGTGTCATGTCTCTCATCTTTCTCTTGGCAATGCAGATTCTCTATGGGGTTCGGGGGTCAGGCGATTTGCTGGCCAATCAAGCACAGTAATCCTAACCACGGTCATTGAACCAGGTTTTGGTGCTTTTGGCAGTGTTGGGCAGGTGCCAAGTCCTGCTGGAAAATGAAGTCAGCATCCCCCATAAAGCTTGTCTGCGGGAAGGAAGCATGAAAGTGCTCCAAAATCTCCTGGTAGACGGCTGCGTTGACCCTAGACTTAATGAAGCACAGTGGACCAACACCAGCAGATGACATGGCTCCCCAAATCAAAACACAGACTGTGGAAACTTCACACTGGACTTCAAGCATCTTGCAGTGTGTGCCTCTCCATTCTTCATCCATACTCTGGATCCTTGGTTTCCAAATGAGATGGCAAAAGTTTAGCTCTCATCAGAAAAGAGGACTTTGGACCACCGAGCAACAGACTAGGTCTGTTTTTCTTTAGCCCAGGTAAGACACTTCTGATGTTGTTTGTTGTTTCAGGAGCGGCTTGACAAGAGGAACTATGACATTTGAAGCCCATGTCCAGATCCGTCTGTGTTTGGTGGCTCTTGATGCACTGACTCCAGCCTCAGTCCACTCCTTGTGAAAGTCCCCAACACTTTTGAATGGCTTTTTCCTGACAATCCTCTCCAGGCTGCGGTCATCCCTGCTGTTTGTGCACCTTTTTCTTCCACACTTTTCCCTTCCACATAACGTCTATTAATGCGCTTTGACACAGAAACTTTGGGAACATCCAACTTCTTGTTGCAATTACCTTTTGAGGCTTTCCCTCCTTAAGAAGGTGTCAATGTATGGTTTTTCTGCACAACTGTCAGGTCAGCAGTCTTTCCCATTGATTGTGATTCCTACTAAACCAGACTGAGAGACCATTGTTAAAAGGCTTCAGGAACCCTTTGCAGGTGTTATGGCTTAATTTGCCTGATTAGAGTGGGACACTTTGAGCCTAGAATATTGCACCTTTTCATCAATATTCTCATTTTCTGAGATTGTGTCTGGATTTGGGGGTTTTCATGAGCTGGAAGCCCATAAAATCATCACAATTATTGACAAATCAACGGCTTGAAACTATCTTGCTTTGCATGTAATGAGTCTATCTCATATATTAGTTGTTCACCTTTTAAGTTGCATTAACTGAACTAAATGAAACTTTTGCACGATATTCTAATTTTTGAGTTTCACCTGTATACCCGTATATATGTGTATATATATGTATGCATACAGGCATACCTCGGTTTACGAACGCCCTTGGTTAACGTAATTTTTGGATTTACCAATAAAAATCTATTGCAAATATGCCATCGGTTTTACAAATTTTTTTTTCGCAATACGAAGCAAGTTTTCCCCAGTGATGCATTGTCGGCCCCGTGCTTTAAAAGTGCACTTTATAAAGAGTTTTTAAACAGATAAGACTTTTTTTCTGACCTCCTGAACGGATTAATTGTTTTTTTCAATGCATTTTTACAAATTTTTTTCGCAATACGAAGCAAGTTTCCCCAGGTATAAATTGCTCCTGGGGGAGGATTATATAGCGCCAGCCCCGTGCATGCATGGAGTCTGCGGGTAGCACGTTACCGGTTGAGTTGTGGAGGTGTTGGAGCAGTTTTTGCATTGAGTTTTGAGCCATTCTGTAAAGTTTTAATCATGTCCCTGTAACCGTATTTATGCCTTTAAAGTGCACATTATAAAGAGTTTTGAACAGATAACATAACTTTCTGTTTACTTTTTTCTGACTTCTGGAACGGATTATTTGTTTTTCAATGCATTCCTAGTTTCGGTTTACAAATGTTTTGCAATACAAAATGTCCGGAGAATGCATTAAATTCGTTTTAAACCGAGGTACGTCCACCTGTGTATATATATATATATATATTATAAATAATATATATATATATTGATATATACACAGTATATATATATATATAAATATATATATATATATATATATATATATACATATATTTTTTTTAATGCCCATCATAGCAAACATAACTTAAGACAATAGAAATGTAAATCCCCAGAAGATTATTATGTAATGGATGAGGACGAAGATATATATTCAACACTAAAGGTAGTCTGGGAGCCGTAGCTTTACAGTGTACTGTTTCAGGAGACATTTAGAAGAGAGAATTCCACAATAAGCATAAACTCTCTCAGAGAGTGGAAGGGCACTAATACTGTGTAGATTTCCTGTCTTTATTTTTCCCTTATTTAATGTAGTTTCTTTGAATAAAGTGGATTATTCAGCACATCAGAGAACAATAGCTATTTAAAAAAAATAACTGCAGCGCTACAATCATAATACCTTCAATAAACACATCACATCGTCCTGTGCATAGATAACATTCCAAATTTAAGATTTTTTTATACGAAAAAATATATATTTAAGAGTTCAAATGTCCATCCAACCTTTGTGTTCCACCTCTTTCACTTTATACATATGAAACAAACAGTTTCCAGCGAAAATGAAAAATAATTATGCCGACGTTGCTGAGAAAGATAAATATCCTTCTGTTAATAGCACATATAATTCATCACCGCAATCACTCCTTCTATCATCTTGTTCCACGCTCCACACAAAGCTGTGCTGTCACCTGGTTAGAATGTACCAGTATATTATAGAGTTTTAAGCATGCCTTTTCCCTTTATAGGGAATAATGGCAGGTACACATGGGTAGTTAACACATGGGGAACCCCAGCGCGCCTGAACAAAAATAAAACTCTAGGAGGCCTGTCTCTGTAACTAACCCATGGTTAGTGTGGTGATCTTCTCCCTGAGCTAATTGTGTTCTGACAGGGTGACTGCCCTCCTGCCAGAACACACCTCTCTCCAATCAGTGCTGATCTTATGCCTGGTTTTACCAGCATGCCCGTTCGATAAAAGCTGGTCATCAGACCTGGCTTCTGTCAAAAAGGGCTGCTGTACACATTGGCCGTATTTGTCCCATGTGTACCAGTCTTAAATTGTACCATCCTCCTTTTCTCCCTTTTTTCTCCTTTCCAGAAGAAAGTCACTCAGGGCAAAGCAAAAAGAACTCACGTAGTGCTTTTCATATAAACCAAATAAGTATATATTAAAAAGGTTAAAATAACCCGCACACGCATAAATATATGTGCATTAATTATCTCAGTGAACCCAGGTATGCTGCTCTTTAACCACTTGCCTACTGGGCACTATATACCCCCTTCCTGCTCAGGCCAATTTTCAGTTTTTAGTGCTGTCACACTTTGCATACATTGCGCAGTCATGCAACGCTATTAATAAACCTATGTGACAATGTTATCATTTCTTCACACAAATAGAGCTTTTTCTTTTGTAGTGTTTTATATTTTTTGCACTATAAACAAAAAAAGGGCAAAAAAATTGAAAAAGGTTTTTCTTAGTTTCTATAATAAAATTTTTGCAAACAGGTACAACTTTTTCTCCTTCACTGATTGCGTTGATGAGGCTGCACTGATAGGCAGCACTGATGGGCACTGTGGGTGGCACTGCTGGCACAGGGAGGGTGTCACTGGTGGGTGGCACTGCTGGGCACTGATCATCAGGGCACTGATCATCCAGTACTCTGATGATCGGTGCCAATCCATCCTCTGACAATTGCTGTTTATCGGCAGTACTTTCCTCACGCTGTGACAGCGTGAGGAAAGTGCAGCCGATAACCGGCAAATGCTGTGTCATTGGCCGCGTGTGATTGGCCTTTTACCACATCACGTGATAAGCTGTGTCCGTAGGACACAGCGATCACGGAGATTGCCAGGAGGGCACATTCTGGGAGGACGTCATATGACACCCTCCTAAAACTGGAGACAACCGCTATAGCGCGGTTGGCAAGTGGGTTAAAGAATAAAAACCACCAGGTATATTAAAAACACTGGTTCTATGTGATGATGTCACCTGGATCTGCCCTATGCTTTATAAGCACTTCACGTAACTTCATCTAAATTCAATAAAACTAAGCCCATCTAATTTTATTTATTAGTCCCATCTAAATCTACTATTCCTTTTAACTGTAGCACTAACCCCGCTTAGGGATTTGGCTGTGAATTCGGGGTCCCCCTATAGTCCTGCACAACCAGTCACAGCTTTCATCCACAGACAGAAATCAGGCCTTGAGGGTTGGTTTTTGTTGTTTATTGAGGGGGATTAAACTTGGAATAGGGTAAAGGGTGTATAGATGACAGGACCAGAAAGTCCGAAGGACCAACGTTCTAAACTATTCACCCCCCCGCTCCCCCCCCCCCCCCCCCCACCGCCCCCCCTTTCTACTTCAACGCTCACCCACAACCGCCACCACCAACCCTCCCGAACCTCACTGCTCCCCCAACCCCACCCCCCCCCCCACAGCTCTCTTCTCTGATACAGTCTCTTGTTGGAGTGCTAGCCAGCACTCCATTTGTACTACCCCGATTTTAGATGGAAACTCCTCATTTACCCGAGCAATCCTGAAGGGGGGTTGTGGGTTTATTTTTTATATATTTCCTAGCAGGTTAAACGGGCTCTGTTCCCTTAATTAAGGGTCACAGTCACGAGCAGAGAGCAAATCTGAGTTTCCCAAAGCCAAGTGCTCCTTCCCCTATCCTCCCATGGTTGCAGGGGGTACTCACCAGACCCCTTCTTATGCTTTTGGAAAGGCCTCTGTTTCCGGCCTACGCTGGCCTGCTCCTTTCCCGCCAAAGGCGGTCCTCTCTCGAGGCCAGTGAGCTGACGGTCCCTCCCACTAGGTCTTTGGCAGCCTTCCCCCTCCCGTTTCACATCTTCTGGCCCTCACTCCTTGCCCCACCACACTCTCCCTAATAAGCAGGCTCCAACATTTTTTGGAGTCCCGTATTGCCAAAGCCCCTGTTTGGGGATTTGGGTAAGGTCCCGTAAAAGGCAGCCAACCATTCCCCAGATTCACCCCCGCTGCCAAGGGCCCTCCTTTGAAAGCCTAGAGCAGGGGGAAATTTCAGAGGGCTGGCCCCGCAGAGTCTCAAGTCTGACCAGAATTTGACCCCCTACCTATCTCAGCTGAGGCTAATCAGCTCCTCGAGCCTCAGGGTCTAGCTCCCCTAACTAAACTAGGGGGGCTCTACTAACATTACCCACTCCAGCAATGTTTCTGTCCCAAAGGGTGTCTCTGTGCTCCTCCCTACATAGAGGAACCACCTTAAAAATTTGGAAACGTTTTGCTACCAGTACCAAATAAAAAAAAAAAAAAAAGTCTACAAAAGAAAAAATTTCTAAACCACATCGAAAGGGCGGTAAGCTTGATATAATATTTTTGTTTTTGGGTTTTTTATAGCTTAAGGCTTCAGATGACAATACAAAGTAACATTACAATTTGTTCCTAAAAATCTGAAGTGAACCTTTTTTTTTTACAATAGCACAAAAAAGCCAAAAATGAAATTTTTTATAAAATTGTATAGAAAAAAAATTTTTTAAGTTTTTTAATTTTTTTTAAAAAAACTTTTTCCTTTTTTTGTTCCCTTTTATTCCCATACCCCCAAGACCCAAAACATTTTGTTTTATTTCTCTATTTTTTGCTTTTCCCTTTTGGTGAACTTTCCCTGACACTGAAAAAACAAAAGCTATTATTTTGCCAGTTTTCCTGAGTTTGACACACTTTGCCTCAGAAAGATAGCTACAGGCCACACTAATAGGCCCAAACAGCAGAAATAATATGATTTTCTAGAGTTAAAGATTGCACTGGGAAAGCCAACCCTTTAACTTCATTTTGGTAAAATATACTCCCCCCCCATACGTCAACTGCAAAGGGTTTTTTTTTTGTTTTACTGGGTCATGAAAGAAAAACTCACCCAATCCCCCATCTTTCCCGCCACCATTTCCAAGTGTGGGGGGCGTATCCAGAGAAGAAATCAGCGGTTTTAAAACCGGGGGGGGTCGCGCCCCCCTTTGGGGGGGTGGGGAAACCCCTTTTCCCCAGGGGCGCCTAAGACCATCGGAAAACAAAATTTTTTCCGATGGTCTTGGAACCGAGACGCCCCCCTGCTCCGGCGATGTGTGGGCGGGATGATTGCGCCCCGTACCCCCATCCCCGCTGATTGGCCACCGGAATGTAGTCAGGAGGGGGCAAAAAAGGGGGCCAATCCCCGGCGAGAAGGGGAGCTTGGAGAGGGGAGCCGACGGCAGGGGCCGGAGATCGAAGAAGTCGAGGGAGCTGCAGGAAAAGGGGAAAAGAGAGGCCAGAGAAGGGAAACAGCTGACAGGTAAATGCAATTTTTTTCTGCTCAGGCCGGATGGGTTCTGTAGATGGGAGAGGGAGAGAGCGAGCCCGGCTGGACAGGGTCAGCAAGGTAAGTATCATTGGGGTCGTGGGGGGGATGTGCCCCATCTTTGTGTCACTAATACCAAACGATGGGGGGCCCATCCTCCCCCCATGACACCAACGTGGGGCCCATTCCTCCCCCACCCGACCCAACGTGGGGGGACTATTCCTCCCCCCCCTGACCCAAGTGGGGGACTATTTTCCCCCACTGACACCCCCAATGGGGCACTATTCCCCCATGACACCACAAAAGGGCACTATTTTTCCCCCTGACACCCAAAGATGGGGATATTCCTCCCCTGACCCAATGATGGGGGATATTCTTCCCACTGACACCAAAGAGGGGGAGCTCTATTCCTCCCACATGACACCAATGATGGGGCACTATTCCTCCCACATGACACCAATGACTGGGGCACTATTCCTCCCACTGACACTAATGAATGGGGCACTATTCCTCTCACTGACACAATGATGGCGGCACTATTTCTCCCACTGACACAATGATGGGCACTATTCCTCCCACTGACACCCAAGATGGGGCACTTATTCCTCCCCCTGACACCAATGAATGGGGCACTATTCCTCCCTGATAACCAATGATGGGCACTATTCGCCCAACTTCATACCATATGATGGCACTGATTCACCACTGATGGGGGCACTACTCATCCACGTACTGATACTAATGATGGGGCACTATTCCTCCCACTGATCACCAATGATGGGGCACTATTCCTCCACTGATACCAATGAAGGGAGCCACCAACCTTCTTCTCCCCATCTCTGAAAACACAAATGATGGGTGGCACAAATCCCGCCAACACTGTACAACCAAATGATGGACACTATACCTTCCCACTGACACCAATGATGGGACACTATTCCTCCCACTGATCGCCAATGATGGGACTATTCCTTCCCACTGACGCCATTGGGACAACTATTGCTCCCACTGACGCCAATGATTGGGGCACTATTCCTCCCACTGACGGCCAATGATTGGGCACTATTCCTCCCGACTGACGGCCAATGATTGGGCACTATTCCTCCCACTTGACGCCAATGATTGGGCACTATGCCTCACTGACTCACCAATGATGGAGCACTATCCTCCATCTGACACCAATGATGGGGCACTATTCCTCCCACTGACACACACACCCCATGATGGGGGGGACATATTCCTCCCACCTGACACCAATGATGGGACCACTATTCCTCCCCACTGACACCAATGACTGGGGGCACTATTCCTCCCACTGATACCAACGATGGGGGACACTATTCATCCCACTGACATCAGTGATGGGTCGGCGCTAGTTCCTCCCACTGCAAATTTACAGTTATGAGGAGTAGCAACGAAAATAATTTTATGGTTGGGGCGTCACGACAATTAGTACTTAGTACCGCATCCTTTTACAGTTATAACAGCTTTTAAACGTGAAGCATAGCTTGACACAAGTGTCTTGCAGCGATCTACGGGTATCTTCGCCCATTCTTCATGGGCAAAGGCCTCCAGTTCAGTCACATTCTTAGGCTTGCGCACTGCAACTGCTTTCTTTAAGTCCCACCACCAGGTTCTCAATCGGATTTAAGTCTGGTGACTGCGATGGCCACTCCAAAATGTTCCAGCCTTTCCTCTGCAACCATGCTCTAGTGGACTTGGAGGTATGCTTGGGATCATTGTCCTGTTGAAAGGTCCAACGTCTCCCAAGCCTCAGGTGTGTGACGGACTGCATCACGTTTCCATCCAATATCTCCTGGTACTGAAGAGAATTCATGGTACCTTGCACACGCTGAAGCTTCCCTGTACCTGCAGAAGCAAAAACAGCCCCAAAGCATGATTGACCCTCCACCATGCTTCACAGTAGGCAAGGTGTTCTTTTCATCATAGGCCTTGTTCTTCCTCCTCCAAACATAGCGTTGATCCATGGGGCCCAAACAGTTCTAATTTTGTTTCATCAGTCCACAGAACACTATCCCACAACTTTTGTGGTTTGTCCACATGGCTTTTGGCATACTGCAGTCGACTCTTCTTATTCTTTGGAGACAGCAAGGGGGTACGCCTGGGAGTTCTGGCACGGAGGCCTTCATTACGCAGTGTGCGTCTTATTGTCTGGGCTGAAACTTCTGTACCCACATCTGACAAATCTTTTCTCAGTTCCTCAGCAGTCACACGGGGGACTTCTCTCCACTCTACGCTTCAGGTAGCGCACAGCAGTCGAAGTCAGCATCTTCTTTCTGCCACGACCAGGTAGCGTTTCAACAGTGCCCTTTGCCTTGAATTTGCGAATGATGCTTCCTAAGGTGTCTCTTGGTATGTTTAACATCTTTGCAATCTTCTTATAGCCATTGCCCTTCCTGTGAAGAGAAATCACCTCTTCTCTTGTCTTCCTGGACCATTCTCTTGCCTTCACCATGTTTGTAACCACACCAGTAAATGTCTAGAAGGAGCTGAGTATCACAGTCATTTTAAAGCTGCCTAATTGGTGCTTATTATGCTTGATTGCTGCTCGGTGACATCCACAGGTGTTTTCAATACCTGATGGAAAGCACCTGTATGAACCTCTGTTCTTCAGAGTGGTAGTCTTTAAGGGGTTGAATAATTGTGGCAATGAAGAAACCACATAAGAACCATTTACTACTGTATTACATAAACAATTGATGTCATTTTAGTTGCATTTGGGTAGTTACAACGTCCCTTGTAGGATTTGATTGCTGAATACAATTCCAAATGTACACTATA
>CATNWA010005857.1:0-12690 GCA_951230385.1 Staurois parvus | reverse complement strand
ATATGTGTATCAACCACACATTCCTGGGGGAATGACCGCAGAGGCCATGAAGGCATAAAGGGGACTCCCACCAGCTCTGGCAGAACTTCCAAGATGGATGCCAGCAACATGGAGCTGAATCATAACCTCTGGGAAAGTAGGACCTGACAGTACCTCCTCCTCAAGGTACCCCTACCCCTCCGTGGCTCAACTAAAAGGCTTCTGAGGAAAGTGGGCATGAAAGAGCGGAGGAGAGGCAGGAGCATGAACATGTCGCGGAAGGAACCAAGGATCGCTCCTTGGGCACCATAACCGCGGCCAAATGAACCAGGAAAATGCACACCGGCCACGCACCAATCGAGTAGTCCTCGGATCCAGCCACTCACCTCCTCTATGACTTGTTCATAACCCGAGTTGGGTGTGGGTCGCCGATGGCAGAGAGGATAGTGGTAGCGAATTGCAGACGCTCAGAGGCTTTCAACAGGGATAACATGGAAGGGACTATTGGAGGATCGGCATCCTGTGTGTAAGGAAGGGCCATAGGCAACCCGGATTCACCTTGTGGAGGATGCGAAAAGGACCAACCAAACGGGGGGCCAGTTTGGGTGCGGAGGACACCCCGAAGATTGAGGGTTGCGAGTAGACAACCACACCCAATCTCCGACCTGGTATGAAGGAGCGGGCAGCCCGTCTCTGCGATCAGCCTGAAACTTCTGGCGCTGTGCTGCAGTCCCTCAAGGTACTCTGGGATCTGCCACCATGAAGAACGCAGGGCAGCAAGATGGTTCTCCCACAGCCGGAATGTCCTGTGGTGAGAACCTCTCATGTAATACCGTAGGTTGGAACCCATAGTTGGCCATGAAGGGAGACATGCCGGAGGAGGAGTTGACAGCCGAGTTCCTGGCAAACTCCGCCCATTGGCAGGAGATCGGCCCAATCGTCTTGATGGTCCCGAGACATAGCAGCGAAGGAATTGTTCCAGGGCCTGGTTTATTGGAACGCTCCGCAGCCCCATTGGACTGTGGGTGGTAGGCCGAAGAAAAGGAGAGCCTGATACCCAACTGGGAGCACAAGGCACGCCAGAACCTGGACACGAACTGACTCCCACGGTCCGAGACAATTACCCTAGGCAACCCATGCAGGCGAAAAATCTCCCTGGAAAAAACCGTGGCCAGTTCTTGCGCCGTTGGTAATCTCTTGAGCGGAACACAATGGCACATTTTGGAAAAAAACGATCGATGACCATGAGAATGACCGTATGACCCCGAGACACAGGGAGGTCTACAATAAAAATCCATGCCCAGGTGTGACCAAGGATGCTCCCCACTGGGAATGGGTTGCAGAAGACCCAATGGGAGATGCCGTGGAGATTTATTCTGGGCACAGATCCGAACATGCCGCTACATAAGAGGCGATGTCGCACGGAGAGTTGGCCACCAGAATGAACGAGAAACGACCCAGGACAACTGGTTCCTCCCCGGATGCCCGGCAGTCTTGGAATTATGGTAGGTACGCAGCAGGCGGGGTGCGCAATGCCTCAGGTACATGAAACATCTACCATCCGGTTTCTCGGGAGGAGCGACAGTTTGAGCTGCCAAAATCTGCTCCCCCAAGGGGGGGAAGTCAGACTGGTGCGAATGGCAGCCAGAATCTGATCCGGAGGGTATGACCGTGGTTGGCTCAGAGTCCTCCCTGGACAACTCAGAGTATTGCCGCGTCAATGCATCAGACCTGACATTCTTGGAACCAGGCAAATAGGAAACCACATAGTTGAAACGTGACAAGAACAAGGCCCATCTGGCCTGACGGGGGCGTCAATCTCTTGGCCTCTGAAAGATATGTCAGGTTCTCTTGTGATCGGTAAGAATGAGGACCGGAAACCCGCGGAGCCCTCGAGCAGGTGCCTCCATTCCTTGAGAGCCAGAATGATGGCCAACAACTCCCTATCTCCAATCTGGTAGTTGCATTCTGCAGAGGAAAAGCTTCCTGGAGTAGAACCCACAGGGAAGTAGGGGTCCATCGGGCGCCCGACGCTGAGACAGGAGAGCGCCTACTCCCGTCTCGGATGCATCAACCTCGAGGACGAAAGGTAACTCAGGATTGGGATGAGACAGTATCGGAGCCGAAGCGAAGACGGATTTCAGAGCCTCGAAAGCTACGATGGCCTCGGATGGCCACTCGTGAGGATTACTGCCCTTCTTGGTTAGGTCTGAGAGAGGCTTTGCCAGCGTGGAGAAGTTCCTGATGAACTTCCGATAATAGTTGGCAAAACCCAAAAAGCGCTGAATGGGCCGAAGACCATTGGGACGAGGCCACTGCAGAACCGCCACAACCTTCTGAGGGTCCAGAAATGATTGTAGCCCAAAAAGGCAACTTGGGATCGGTGGAATTCACATTTCTCGAGCTTACAAAAAAGTTTGTTCTCACGTAACCGTTGCAGCACCCGCTTGACATCCTGGATATGGGACTCCATGGACGCAGAGGTAAATCAGGATGTCATCCAAGTAGACAACCACGCACTGCTTGCAACAAGTCACGAAGGACATCATTTATGAACTCTTGAAAGACCGCAGGCACGTTACACAACCCGAAGGGCATCATCAGGTATTCATAGTGCCCGGTTCTGGTGTTAAACGCGGTCTTCCACTTGTCCCCCTGCTTGATCCGTACGAGGTTGTACGCCACCCTAAGGTCGAGTTTAGTAAAGACCGTTGATCCCTTGAGGCGGTCGAACAACTCGGTAATCAATGGAATAGGGTAGGCATTCTTAATGGTGATTCGATTGAGACCCCGATAATCGATGCAAGGCCTCAATTCACCACCCTCCTTTACGAAAAAAAAAAGCCCGCTCCTGCTGGGGAAAGTAGACTTGCGAATGTGCCCCCAGGAAAGCGCATTCGCAACATACTCCTCCATGGCCTTATTCTCTGCAATCGAGAGGGGATACACCCTGCCACGTGGAGGGGGTAGCACCGGTTTGCAAGGATATGGTGCAGTCATAAGGACGATGGGGAGGTAAGGCACCAGCACGCACCTTGTCAAACACGTCCAGGTACTCCCCCATAGTCGGTGGGCAACACAGAGTCTGAGGAGGCACACAACACCTTAACCGGCCCACGGATGCACCCGACCCCACACTGTGGAGACCACGAGAGAGAATCTCGGCTGTTCGCCAATTAAAGATCGGATTGTGCCTCTGGAACCAGGGATACCCCAAAACCACCGAATAGTGCGGGGAAAAAAATTACCTGAAAACAGGCCAACTCCCTGTGAACCGCCCCAATTGCTACTTCAACGGCAGGGGCCTGCCATCTATCGCCTCAAGAACCAATGGGGTAACTCGAGCCTGCAGGGGAATGGAGTGCTGGGCGGCAAACGAGCTGTCCATAAACAACCCGCCAGCCCCAGAATCTACCAACACCTGGGCCGTCACCAAGCCCTGCGCCCAAGAGAGGACAACGGTGGTCAGTGGTTTATCCTTGCGGAACGCCGGGGACGAGGAGACTCCACCCAAGATCTGTCCCCGACAGGATCTCAGGTGCGAGCGGACCGGACAGGACTGCCGAAAGTGCCCACCAAGACCACAGTACAGGCAGCAGCGACCCTCCTGACGCCACGCGGCCCGCTCTCTCCCTCGGAAAGGCGAGCAAACCCCAGTTGCATGGGCTCACCACCAGACAAGCCATCCCCAGGAGGCGTGGGAGGAGAGGGAGGAATGGGTGGGACAGAAAACGCAGGCGCCCAGTCGGTTGGGAGGCCTCCGCAGGCGTTCCTTGAGTGAAGGCCTCTCCCTGAGCCTAGTGTCAATCAGAATTAAGAAGGAAATGAGTGCTTCCAGCTCCACAGGTAGTTCCTTGGCTGCAATCTCGTCCTTCAACGCATCGGAAAGACCATGAGAAAAAGCAGCTACCAGAGCCTCATTGTTCCAGCCCACCTCTTCCGCCAGGGTACGAAATTCTATGGCGTACTCGGCAACAGTCCGTGAACCCTGATGCATAGACATGAGTAATTTGGCAGCCGAGGCGGAGCGAGCCAGCACGTCGAATACCCTACGGAAGGTGTCGACTAAGCCGGAAAACTCATGAATCACTGGGTCATTCCTCTCCCATAAGGGATTTGCCCAGGCCAAGGCCTTGTCTGAGAACAGCGAGATGAGGAAACCCACCTTTGACCTCTCAGTCGGAAAAGCGTGGGGTATTAACTCAAAATAAATGCCCACCGGTTGAGGAATCCACGACACTGACTCGGCTCACCCCCAAAGCGCTGTGGAAGAGGGGCTGAACCAGTCATACCTCTGGGTACCGCAGCAGCCACGGAGGTGGGTGCATGCAACCACCGGAGCAGCAGCAGAAGCAACCACCGGAGTGAGAGCCGGAGTAAGGTGCGCGGTGCGTGCAAGCAGAGTTTGCAACACCTGAGCAAACTGAGCCAACAGGAGATCCTGTTGATCAAGTCTGGCGACTAACATGGGAAGCGGGGGTGTACCTGCACCAGCAGGATTCATGGCATTCGTGTAATGTCAGGGCAGGGTCATGCACTGACTGACGACAACCACCACCCACAGACTGGAGTCCCTCAGGGCGCGGAGTCTAAGTTCCAGGCTGCCCTTCACCAGGGCTACTGATGGTGGGGATGGAATTGACGCAGCCAGGAACCAGGTCGCGGTCCCTGAGACACCCAGCTGCGGCAAACGGTACAGAACGGTAGAAAAGAATAACAGGTCACAGGCCGGGTTCAGCAACGGAAGGTCAGATCAATGGAAACCGCAGAGAATGGTCAGTCAAAAGCCGAGTCAGATTCCAGGAGAGCCACGAGAGTATAAACAGAGCTATAGTCACACCAACACACAAGACACGAATGGAAAGGGAACGTGCGGACAACAGGCTTATATGTGATCAACCACACCCCTCTGGGGGATGGACCGCAGAGGTCTGAAGGCATAAAAGACTCCCACCATGCTCTGCAGAAATCCAAGATGGATGCCAGCACATGGAGCAGCATAACCTCTGGGAAAAGGTAGGACCTTGACAGTGCTAAAATACCAGGATAGTACAAACACCCCTAAATGACCCCTTTTCGTAAAGTAGACACCCTAAGCTATCTGATGAAAGGCATATTGTGTCCATGGAAGATTTATTTTTTTTCCACAAGTTTCTAGAAAATGAGAAAAAAACATTTTTTTTTTTACACAAAGTTGTCATTTAAATGATTTATTTCTCACACAAGCCACGGGTATATGTGGAATTACACCCCAAAATACAATCTGCAACTTCTACCGAGTATGAGGATACCACACGTGTGAGACTTTTTGGGAGCCTAGCCACATACAGGAGCCTGAAATCCAATGACCACTTTGAAAGCCTGAAGGTGCGTAACTTCCTCATTACACTTCCTCACTACCTATCACAGTTTCGAAGGCCCTGACATGCCAGGATAGCACCAAACCCCCCAAATGACCCCTTTCTGGAAAGTAGACACCCCAAGGAATTTAAAAAGAGGCATGGTGAGTATTTTGCACATCTAATTTTTCTCACAAGATTTTGAAATATAAAAAAAAGTTTTTTTTTTTATTTTCTTCATTTTCCAAAAACTTGTGGCAACAAATGAGATCTGCAAAATACTTACCATGCTTCTTATGAAATTCCTTGGGGTGTCTACTTTTCAAAAAGGGGTCATTTGGGGGGTTTAGGTGCTATCCTGGCATTTCAGGGCCTCCAAAACTGTCATAGGTAGCCGGGAAGTGTAATGAGGAAATAAAGTCTGAAGATGCTTAATGGATTTTGGGGTCCTGTACTCGGCTAGACTGCCAAAAAGTCTCTCACATGTGGTACCCCCATACTCGGGAGAAGTAGCAAAATGTATTTTAGGGAATAATTCTACATATAACCATGGCATGTGTGAGCAGTAAATCATTTAAGTGACAATTTTGTGTAAAAAAAAACAAAAAAACAAAAAACTTTTTTTGTTTGTCATTTTCCAAAAACTTGTGGTAAAAAAATAAATTCTATTGATTCAACATGCCTCTCAGCAAATAGTTTGGGGTGTCTACTTTCCAAAAAGGGGTCGTTTTGGGGGATGGGGGTGTTTTATGCCCAGAATTAGAAGTTTATGCCACAAATCACTCACTCTTCTAACCACCTGAAGACCAAGCCTATTCTGACACTTTTTGTTCACATGAAAAAAATCAGTATTTTTTGCTAGGAAATTAATTTAAACCCCAAACATTATATATTTTTTTAAAGCAAACACCCTAGTGAATAAAATGGTGGGTACTACAATTTTTCATGGCACATAGTACTCGCGCAGCAATTTTTCAAACGCAATTTTTTTTTTAAAAAAAATACACTTTTTTACTTTTAATGAACAAAAAACACAATATATTGGCCAATTATTTGATAAAATATAAAAGATGATGCTATGCCGAGTAAATAGATACAAACATGACATGCTTTAAAACTGCACATGCCCCATGCAATGGCGACAAACTGCATACGTTTTTAATATCCATAGGCAATGTTTAAAAGCCTTTACAAGCTACCATTTTAGATTTACAGAGGAGGTTTAGTGTTAGAATTACTGCCCTTGATCTGAAGTTCGTGGCAATACCTCACATGCATGGTGCAACTGCTGTTTCCATATACTGGCACAGGGTCAATGCTCATGAACGCAGGTGCGCGCATGCGCGGGGGGGCGAGGACATTTTTTTTTTTTAAAGTTATTTTGATTTTTTAATTATATTTACACTGTCCTTTTAATTTTGTTTTTTTTTTTTTGCTTTTTTTGTTTTTATCACTTTTAATGCTATCACAGGGAATGCAAATATCCCCTGTAACTTCAATGGGCGTTGTCATATATTCTTTTTTGAGAAATCTGGGGTCTATCAGACTCTAGATATCTCCTCTGCCATACATTATCTAATCAAACCAAAATCGGTGTGATCAGATGCTTTCCCAATTTTCAAATGGCGCTGTTTATATCCTGCAAAACTGAAGTGATGAAAATGCTCGTAGCTTCCGAATTCTTAGACTATAGAGATGATTGGCACTGCTCTGGACTCCAATCAGCTCTATGTTCAGCTGGCAGAAACACCAGCTGCATTCTCAAGTTCCCCCAATGGCACGGGACTGCCCGAGAAGGCCGTGGAAGGCAGCGGGGAAGGGGGGTATTGTCTCCCGCTACTTGTAAAAGCAATCCTGCAGTTAATTAGCCACTAGGATTGCTTTTACATGAAAGCTGATCACCAGCTGAACAAAATGATACCAGGGTGATGCCTGCAGCTGTAGGCATCATCCTGGTATAACCACTCAAAGTCCAGTAATGTACCAGTACGTCGCTGGTCCTTGTTGGGTATACATGCTATGTTCTTTTGTTTTTTTTTTATGCAGCCTGTGGAATGAAATGAAAAAAAAGAGAAGAAATCTCTGCCAAAAAAAAAGTGTGTGGTATGCTCACCATTAGAATAAACCGCCCTGCATCCACCCACTTCTAATGGCGGGCACACAATAGGTCACACTTTGCCACAAGCGCCAGTTCCAAGATTGAACAAATGTCTAAATAGTGGACCGAACAATGCAGAAGATCTGAAGGCCGCTATTAAAGCATCCTGGTCTTCCATAACACCTCAGTAGTGCCACAGGCTGATAGCTTCTATACCACGCCGCATTGAGGCAGTAATTGCTGCAAAAGGGCCCAAACCAAGTACTGAGTACAAATGCATGCTTATACTTTTCAGAGGTCCGATATTGTTCTATGTACAATCCTTGTTTTACTGATTGCATGGAATATTCTAATTTTCTGAGATTGTGGATTTGGGGTTTTCATGAGCTATAAGCCATAATTAGAGATGAGCGGATCGAACCAGGCGAACCGGAATTCGATACGAATTTCAGGAAAAATTTGATTCGCGTCGAATCCGAAATTTTCCCGATCAGCCGGCAAAAGTGTCCCTGCAGAGAGCTCCGCTATTTCTGACATTTCTCTGACAGTGCCTTCACATGTACAGCGGTTGAAACATTGTATCTATTAGTTTCCATTTAGGATACAGATGTTTCAACCGCTGTACATGTGAAGGAGCTGTCAGAGAACTGTCAGAAATAGAGGAACTCTGCACATACACTTTTTGCCGGCTTGGAATTCTTATTTTCATCCTACTTCTTCTTCTTCTTCTTCATCCTCATCCTCAGAAGAAGAAGAAGAGGATGAGGATGAAGAAGAAGAAGAAGTAGGATGAAAATAAGAATAATTCCAAGCCGGCAAAAAAGTGTATCTGCAGAGCTCCTCTAAGTGTATCTGCAGAATAGAGGAGCTCTGCAGATACACTTTTTGCCGGCTTGCAATTAATCTTATTTTCATCTACTTCTTCTTCTTCTTCCTCTTCATCCTCATCCTCATCCTCTTCTTCTTCTGAGGATGAGGATGAAAAAGAAGAAGAAGTAGGATGAAAATAAGAATAATTCCAAGCCGGCAAAAAGTGTATCTGCAGAGCTCCTCTATTCTGCAGATACACTTAGAGGAGCTCTGCAGATACACTTTTTGCCGGCTTGGAATTCTTTATTTTCATCCTACTTCTTCTTCTATTCTTCTTCTTCTTCATCCTCATCCTCATCCTCAGAAGAAGAAGAAGAGGATGAGGATGAAGAAGAAGAAGAAGAAGAAGTAGGATGAAAATAAGAATAATTCCAAGCCGGCAAAAAGTGTATCTGCAGAGCTCCTCTAAGTGTATCTGCAGAATGTCATTTATGGAAACAAATAGATACAATGTTTCAACCGCTGTATGGAGTGAGTGTCCCAGAACTGTCAGAAATAGTCTATTTCTGACAGTTCTATGACATTCCCTCCATACAGCGGTTGAAACATTGTATCTATTTTTTATATGTTCAAGAGGCATATTTTCCATATATCTGGGATCTTCATCCTTCAAAGGATCCAAAAATGAGTAATGTCACCCCTTCATAGTTGAAGAGAACTGGGGCCTCGTGTTTTTTAAAATATTATGTTTGTGTTATTGGATTTGGAAGAAAGTTAATAGAAGGTAAATAGGGCAATTTTAATGATGGAATGCCTGCCGTAAGTTGGTGAAAAAATGTAAAACATAGAAGTAAACTTAACAACAGAAAAAAAAATTAAAGTGCAAAAGTAGAAATTTGCTCTGATATATACTGTAATGAAAAAAGTATGTTATAAAATGCATAAATGTACATAAAAAGAGAAAATGAAACAAAATATAAAAAAATAATAAATTGAACATGAAATCCAGGTTTAGGAAATGGAAGATCACTAGAAGTAAAACTAGCATTTTTGGAAGTGGAAACTCCTCGTAGTAGGCACAGCAGGTTTACATATCCAGGAACTCAGTGCAGAGATCTTACTAGATGTGTGAAGTTTTCAGAGGATGTAACTCCCTATTATCTACCAAACACTGAATGTCAGTTTTTGGTGGACTGACCCTTTAGCTGGTCTGCTGTTGCATAAAATGAGGGTAAGAGGCGGGCATTCCGATCATGTGACCGCTGTGATTGGAAGTCACAGCATTTACATGATTGGGAAGTTCTCAACCACAAGTATTCATCGGGAGCTTTCTGGTAATCATTGGTTACTGTGCTGGGAGCAATAAAGCCCACACGGGGAGAGGCTGCATATATGTGTATGGCCATCGAGAAGAGGTTATTAAAGTGGTTGAATAATTAATCATCCCTCTCCCTAATGCCCGCTTACTTAACATTGATCAGAATCATCAACTTTGTCCAGTTATTAGGGAAATAATCCAGGAAATAATAAAGGTGAACCGGGAAGCAATGGGGTAAATTTTCAGGCAGTGCAGTAGGGCAGAGCTGAGAAGATTAGCTGAACAGAACTACAAATACCTTGGCAGGTAAAGCTGTAAACATACTGTACATGTATTACAATGAAGTATGAAGCGGTATTCCCGGACTACCAATTTCTGCACAAAAATATGATCACTACTTCTTGTCCAGAAGAAACAATAGAAAAATACCATCACTTGTCTTTTCTTACATGACTACTAGTGGAGCTAGTAGTCATGAAAAAACTTTATATTGTATTTTGTTGTATTTATCGATAATCTGTCTTTTCTTTTGACTCTCTATGAGACACAATGTATAGGTTATTACCATGACATCATAACTACTCAGAAACAAGCTGCTGCACAAATAGCACATAAAACCAAATTAACTGCACACATAAGCATTTAAAAATAAATAATTAGTGGTTTCTTGTTACCGGCAAAATTAATTGTTTTGTATTATTTTCTGGTTTGAACAGAATTATGTAACATTTTGGGAGAAAAATACAACAGAGAAGTCCAGCACTTGATGACATAATGGCAAAAATCTGCACAGCCACCATGTTTTTCCCTTTAGTGCTCAGATAGGCCGGGATCATGGCAATCCAGACACTGCAGAACACCAGCATGCTGAAGGTGATGTACTTGGCCTCATTAAAACTGTCCGGTAATGTCCTGGCTAAAAAAGCTATAATGAAGCTCACAGCTGCCAGAAGCCCCATATATCCCAGGACAGAGTAGAAGCCGATAACTGAACCCTCATTACACTGAATGATGATCTTTCCCTGATAAGAGTGAGTGTCCTGATCCTGGAAGGGAGGAGAAATAGACAACCAAGTGACACAGATTATGACTTGGATAGATGAACACACACACATTACACAGTTGGGTAATTTGGTCCCAAACCGTTTTCTCCAGGAACTGCCAGGTTTGGTGGCTTTAAAAGCAATACACACCGTGATACTTTTGGCAAGTAGAGAAGAGACAGCAACTGAGAAGATGCCACCAAAAGAGGTTACACGCAGCATGCAGGTTACATCTACTGGACGGCCGAGGAACAAGAAGACACAGAGGAAGCTCAGCATGATGGAGACCAGGAGGAGATAACTCAGGTTCCGGTTATTAGCTTTAACAATGGGTGTAGTCCGATGATAAACAAATAATCCCAATATAAGGCCAGTTATAAGACAACATAAAACAGTCACAGATGATATTACTGTAGTAAGGGTGTCATTTTGATAAGAAATAAATTCCACTATTTTTTGCACACAGCGATCTTGTTTATTATTGGGCCATTGGTCATCTGGACATCTCGTGCAGCCTACACTGTCTATGGGGAAAAAATATAATTACAATTTATTGATTATTTTTAGTTACTGCATAAACTGTATTATGTGCACACTATCCCATTCCACATAATATTGTAATAGAGATGAGCGAAGTATTCAAAAATTTGATTCGGCTGATTCGGCGAATTCCAGGAAGAAATTCGATTCGATGCGAATTTATTCGCTACGAAGATGACTTATAAAAAGGGTTTCTAGGCTTCAGAGAGCCTTTAAATTAGTGCAGAACACTGTACCTTTAATTTAAATGCCCTTGGAGATGAGGAAGGAGAAGGAGAAGGATGAGAAGAAGGAGAAGGAGAAGGATGAGAAGAAGGAGAAGGAGAAGGATGAGAAGAAGGAGAAGGATGAGAAGAAGGAGAAGGAGAAGGATGAGAAGAAGGAGAAGGAGAAGGATGAGAAGAAGGAGAAGGAGAAGGATGAGAAGAAGGAGAAGGATGAGAAGAAGGAGAAGGAGAAGGATGAGAAGAAGGAGAAGGAGAAGGATGAGAAGATGGAGAAGAAGAAGGATGAGAAGAAGGAGAAGGAGAAGGATGAGAAGAAGGAGAAGGAGAAGGATGAGAAGAAGGAGAAGGATGAGAAGAAGGAGAAGGAGAAGGATGAGAAGAAGGAGAAGGATGAGAAGAAGGAGAAGGATGAGAAGAAGGATGAGAAGAAGGAGAAGGATGAGAAGAAGGAGAAGGAGAAGGATGAGAAGAAGGAGAAGGATGAGAAGAAGGAGAAGGATGAGAAGAAGGAGAAGGAGAAGGAGAAGGATGAGAAGAAGGAGAAGGAGAAGGATGAGAAGAAGGAGAAGGATGAGAAGAAGGAGAAGGATGAGAAGAAGGATGAGAAGAAGGATGAGAAGAAGGAGAAGGATGAAAAGAAGGATGAGAAGAAGGAGAAGGATGAGAAGAAGGAGAAGGAGAAGGATGAGAAGAAGGAGAAGGATGAGAAGAAGGAGAAGGATGAGAAGAAGGAGAAGGAGAAGCAGAAGGAGAAGGATGAGAAGAAGGAGAAGGAGAAGGATGAGAAGATGGAGAAGGAGAAGGATGAGAAGAAGGAGAAGGAGAAGGATGAGAAGAAGGAGAAGGATGAGAAGAAGGAGAAGGATGAGAAGAAGGATGAGAAGAAGGATGAGAAGAAGGAGAAGGATGAAAAGAAGGATGAGAAGAAGGAGAAGGATGAGAAGAAGGAGAAGGAGAAGGATGAGAAGAAGGAGAAGGATGAGAAGAAGGAGAAGGATGAGAAGAAGGAGAAGGAGAAGCAGAAGGAGAAGGATGAGAAGAAGGAGAAGGATGAGAAGATGGAGAAGGAGAAGGATGAGAAGAAGGAGAAGGAGAAGGATGAGAAGAAGGAGAAGGATGAGAAGAAGGAGAAGGAGAAGGATGAGAAGAAGGAGAAGGAGAAGGATGAGAAGAAGGAGAAGGATGAGAAGAAGGAGAAGGAGAAGGATGAGAAGAAGGAGAAGGATGAGAAGGAGAAGGATGAGAAGAAGGATGAGAAGAAGGATGAGAAGAAGGAGAAGGATGAGAAGAAGGACAATTCTGTGACAGTTTCTGTCTATTTCTGACAGTTCTGGGA